>JAWVMQ010000073.1:0-89495 GCA_036321185.1 Trypanosoma lewisi | reverse complement strand
TAACGATGTTACTGCTGCATGATATCATAAGCATGCAGAGGATGAGGAGGGGCATCTGATACCGGGACATAGTTGACTCCTTGTTGCGTATTGACAGCGTGTCCTCATTCAGTCTTTACTGCTCTTCCTTATTCGTATATATGTGTCTGGGATAGGATAAGGAATGAGGAAAAAGAAACAGAATGCCAAGAGAACAGAGAAAACAGAGGGAGAGAGAGAGGCGCGTCTTCGGCTGGGAAAATCAAGCGCTGTCATGGCACCTGTTTAAAAATAAAAATAAAATAAAAGAACATGGATGTGTGTATATTTACTCCATCTCCGCTCTTTTCTTTCTGTTTTTTCCTTGGCTGCAATTTCACATTCACAGACGTCCGGATGACAGTTTCAATGAATCTGCCGTGTTGAACGAATGCCACGGCAGCAGCGTTCCGGTTCCAGGCTGGTTCAAATGCCATTTCTGATGATGCTTCACCATTTCATACTCCTCCACAGTGGCAGGGAAGTCACGCTCCGTTGGTGGCCGCACGTAATGCGAATATCGCCGTCCGGCCTCAGGGTGTGCGTATTTGCTTTCATCCTCGTACCAGTGAGCAAGCCACCCACGCTTGGCAGGGTTTGTCGCCAGTCCCTCAAGACCCTTCCGCTCCGGGAGATCTTGCTCTGGGAAGACGGGATACTCCTCTGGGTGCAATTCTTGGTACAGACCGTCACGTGTCATGTACACACCGGTAAAAGAACCACCTGCCTCTTCAATGAGCCGAGTACTTTCTGCAGATGCATTTTGAAGTTCAATGTGAATGGGGCACGGCACATGAATCACGCCACTGCTGACGAGAACAAATCCAGGCCAGATAATCTCATGTTCAGCCACAACGCTGGCCTCTCGAAGATGATACACCGTGATAACCTCATTGGGGTTTAAGCGGCCCGTATCAATAGTCCAGAGTAGCTTGCTGAGCTTTAAGCGTAAAAAAAAAAAAAGTTTCCCTTCATAGCGATTACGTGAACCACCCGGAGAGACTCGAGGGGCAAGCATGAATCGCGGGGTCATCTTCCGTTCCTGCCATTGACCTCGGGCAAACACGTTGCGTCTATCGTTGTGCCCGCGAGAGTACTTCCAACTTCCTCCTATTTTCATCCACCCCATCTTGATCATATTATGGCCACCGCGCATTCCCACATATTCCGGTGTTAAGGTCAAATCCTTCACTGATTGTGTGATTTGCGGATTAAGACACTGATCCCAGTGTGACCAGTGGTGTTGGGTTGTCCTCTCATTCAGACGAGAGGCAACAACGGGGAGAAGATGATCCTCATCAAATTCTTTTCTCCCCGAAAAGTCTTGCCAGTTGTTTCGTGGCTTTGCTGGGAGATTGTTACTATTAACAAGAGAAAACATGGAACACGCAGGGCTCATCTGCAGAGGAATAGACTCCCGACGAGGGTGAAAGAGACGATAGCGCCGTTGGTGAGAGCATTGTTTCTTTTCTTGTTGGTGGTGTGTTCTTTTGTCCTTCACTGGCACGGTGGCCAAGAGTTCTCTAGAGGTGCTCCATTACATGCCACCACCTTACTCTTTTTTAGAGTCTTCCTTTCTTTTTTCTCAATTTTTTGGGGTTCCGTAAGCAATACAAAGAATTCAATAATAATGATAATAATAATAATAATAATAATAATAATAATAATAAATACAGACAGAAACATGATATATACCTATCACACAAAACAGACGCCTTACTATTGGGGATGGTGTAGCACTTCTTTTTTTTTCTTCTTTTTTTATTATTATTCTCCTTTTTCAGTTTTTCTTAACCTTGTTCCCTTGTGTACATCTCTTACATATTCCTCAGCGACAGCATAAATAATGCCACCAGCAAAATGCACTCCCTCTCTTGCTCTCTCTCCCGTACAAAAGACTATGACTGTCTATACCGATACATATCGAGAATCTACCTGCTCGCAAATTTCTTGATACACATCATCTACAGGACGATCAGCTTCTACGCGAACAAAAACGGGCTCATAGCACTCAACAAGTTCATCTTTTCTCGCTTCAAAGTATTTCCAGCGACTCACTACGGCCGCAAGTGACCCGTCGTCTTCAAACATACGCTCCACAGATATTCCACTTGGGGGAGGGGCAAACTCTGTGTGGTAGAGAGTCTCTGTAACGGGATCATATCGACGACCATCGCACCGCTGAAATGCGACATCTGATGGAACTTCCAGCAAAATAAAGAGAAGCGGTGAAACGCCTGCTGCCTGCAGACGAAGTGCCTCGGATCGCGTTCTAGGAAACCCGTTCAGCACCCAGCCGTTACTAGTGGTGTCCTCCCCCTTGAGGCGGCGTATAATAATCTCCGACGCGATATCATCGGGGACGGGGACGCCCTCCTTCAGGCAGCTCGCTATCCTCTCGCCCTCTTTGGTATGTTTCCGCGTCTCCTCCCGAAAGACGTCATCAGCGTTAATGACCACAGCACCATACTTTTGTGCAATGCGCCGGGAGTGCGTGCGCTTCCCACTGCCAGACGGTCCCAAAATCAAAAGCCGCAGGGTTGTCCTTCCCTCAAGTGCAGTCAACAAGAATTGGAGTGGGTCATCCGGCAGGTGAAGCAAGACATCGTGAAAGAGTTCCTCCAAGAGCGATTTGATGTGTTTTTCCTCAAAGTATGCGGCAGACTCCGCAGAGAGCTCACCTGTTGACATCTTCACTTTCCTTTCCGTCTTTTTCCTCTAATCCTTCCCCTTCTTCTAATGGACTGAATGGAATGTCACTACCCAAAACAACACCGAGCAGCAAGAGAACAAAAAAGAAAAAGAAAAAAAAACTTGGGAGATACTAACACCACCAGGTTCCCATCAGAGAATACGGATAGGACCACTCAATACAGTACATCGTACACAAACTTGGCAAATTCCCTTTCCTTGGGGAGGTATTATTCTCTTGCTTTTATTTTTTAAACTCTTTCTTTCTTTTTTTTTATTTAAGTCTTGGATTTACTTCAGTTCAAACTCAATCCTGCAGCACCGCAGTGAGGCGTCCGTCGCCTCAAGACGCACCTCCACATCGAGCGCCACATCAGATGATGAGAATGCGACGAGCTGTTCCTCCCGCACTGTGGACGGCAACAGAATAGTCGTCTGCTTCCAGTGCGTCGGTGGGGTGCAGGGCGATGTGTTCAACAAACAGCCTCAGAAACTCACGTCAAACCAAAGCGTGAATCCGTCCACGACGACGACGCCTGCTCGGCCGCTTGCAGCATCCCTCAAGTGCCGCAGAAAGGCCGCTGAGTTGCGGAAGTCAAAATGAGCATCGCGGCGCAGAGACGGTGGTGAGTTCCAACTCCGCCAAACTCACGCCTTCGTGCAGCAGACACGCGGAGGGTACGGCATCAATGAGAGGGTTGGAGTTCTCCAAACAGGTCTCGAACTCTATCCTACCGTAGCGCCTGAGGACAATGCCACCAACAGCACCCCAGAACTGCTTATAGGATGCCTCGTAGTATGAAGCAGAATTCATGGGCGCAACACGTATGGTTGCATGATCTGGAATCATTTCCACTTCACAAGAAATACCAAGCCGTGTATTTACCTCTTGAAAGAAGCTCCACGCACGTTTGACAGATGGTAGCATCCCTTCATGTAAAAGATAAAATCCCATCCATTCTGAGACTATTACAGACACTCCAGATCCCCTCAGGACCGCCTCATGTTTCTCAATAAAGTCCACAATACCTCTTCAGATAACATTTTCTACTGTGTCGGAAAGCAATGTGATTTTCTCTGACAGATCACTATCTTCAATCACGCGTCCCTGAATGAAACTAAGCGATGAAACTTCGATGGAAAAGACATCCTTTGCCCAGCACGAGCTGCCAACATGGAGAGAATGTCAGTCCCTGAGCCCACGTCCACCACGACACAACCCTCCACTGCTTTATCACATGTAACTGCTTCATGGTAAAACAACATGCGTGCAGCATCCGCGAGCATCACGCAATGCACACCAAGATCGGCATACGCATCAAAATATTGCTCAATCAGAGATCCATGTGGGTCATATTCCTCGGCAAAGCAAAACAAAAAAAAACAGCAATAGAAACGACCAAACAACACAACAACAACAAACAGAAAATGGCTTGGAGAAAGATACAGCACCCCGGCTTCCAGCGTCATCACTGGTCGCCGTGCCGGCGGGGCCTGTGGCCGCCTAGCTTCGCAAGCCGGACGGGATGTGGTGCATTCGGCCGCGTGTGGTCGTACCCGGCGCAGTGGTTTCCGATGGCGGAGAGAGCGAAAAGCACACGCAGACACAAAAAAGAGGGCGCGCTGGCCCCGCGACGCGGCCGACAAAGCGGCGCACGTTGCACCCAATCGCCGGAGGGGGGAGCGACGCGGTGCGAAAGCAAAAAGGACTCGAATAGCAGCAACGCGGCCGCAGCAGGCGCAATAGAAAAGACCAAACGGGGCCAAAGAGACAACCAGGGACAGCAGTGTGAGCAAAAGAGGGACCTGGGCGCGCTTGGGGCAACGACCGGCAGTAGAGGTACAAAAAAAAAAAAAAAAGAAAGAAGAGCGAAGGCCCGAAGACCTTCCTCCCAAAATTTGCCAGAACCAACCGGTGCTAACGGCGGATCCGGAAGCTTCTCATACCAATATAGTACAGAAACTGTATCAATAATAGCGTTAGTTGAAAGTCCTCCCGCCACGGCCCGGGCAATCAGTTGAGGGGCGACATGGGGGTGCAGGGGGTGTGTGCAAAATTCCGGGCGCGTCCTGAATAGCCACAGAGTGGGAGGGGCGTGGCCGGCTGGGCTGCCCGCGAGGGAGGATTTTGGCGGGAAATGGAAAGAAGCATGAGCAATCAGCATTACATATGAACTTAAAAATAGTGATTGTAGTATCTTTGTTAAGTCCATGGATAAAAAAAAAAGAATAAGATTCAGAAATAACCTGAATAGCAGAAATGGAAAGAAGACAAAAAGATGTCTCTGTCCCGTGTTTCTTCACTCTTTTTTTTTTTTTAGTGCAGCAGCACGGGACTCAGCGTGCGTAGACGTGTGGTTTTTTTTTGTCATCCGTCAAAACATCGTAATGCCTGCATGTCCATGAATGTCCATTGTGGTTAACGCGTGTTTCCCGTTCAGCACTGCAGTACCTGTCCGGTCTGTACAAGTCCTTCGCAGACACCTTGATGCGTATCGGAGCCCACTCACTTCTGTCACCATTATTATCATCTTCCTTGGCGACAGTGTATGCCTGCGCGGGACCTCCCGCACCACTGCAGTCGCTGTGGGCCATGCTTCGTCATCATCTCGTCAAACATGCAGCGGTGCTGAGAAATGGAATTGGGAATGCTCCCACTGACACATTGGACAACCAATAGTAACACCACCAGCAGAAGGAGGAGAAGGAGTGGTGCGGTGTAACGTGAGCATGACTGGAAAGAAAGAATTTCTCTCTTCTTGCTAGTGTGATGCAACACTTTAGTAGTTCAGATTGTCCATGAAAACCAAAATAGGAGAAAGAGAAGATGATGAAAGGGGCACACCATAATACAAAAATAAAAATGGATTCAATTATATATATATATATATATATATACCAATGTTTGTGTATTTCTCTCTCTCTTTTTATAACCCTTCCTCCCACTCCTTTATCCCCTCCTTTTCCATACATTTATGTATTGAGTCCCCTCAGGAAATTCTTGAGTCCTGTTCGCAGTGTGCTTGCTGCCTTTTTAACTAGCCCAGAGGAGGGCTCTGCGTCGGTTCCTTGAATAGGGTAGGCGTATGGGGTAAGGATAACAGTATAGTTTAGCACAGTTAGTGTCTCTCGCTCTTGAAGAAATCTTTGCACATAGCTTTCGTCATAACGATGGTGATCAAATTCAATGACAGCAATTCGTTCATTGTCATTAATAGCATTACGTCCATCATCCATCATGGGGGATGGTTTATCAAACGTAACTTGACTCACCGCGGTTACAAATTCATTATGGGATGCTGACTCATCTTTTGCCAATGATATTTTCAAACCCAACAGATTATTCGAATTACATAAAGATGATGGTGATGATGACTGGTACACCTGGAACGTTGCTGGGAAAACATCGCGTAATGATCCTTCCATCGCCTCACCTAAATCAACTGAGGAGATACATTGAGGAATACCCATAACTACTAGAGCCCAATTCCAATACTGTACTGGCACAGGTCGCGTAAGAAAAATCTGGCTCATGGAAGGAAAGTGGATATCCTTATTTCTTCCCAATAAAAGTTCAATACTTCTGAACTTGCTTCGATCTTCAAAAACATTTTCAAAACGTCGTTGCGTCGCTATCACCACGTTGGGCGCCGTGTTCTTTAAACCACAAATATTTCGCAAAAGATTGCTGTGCATAGCAGCAGAATTTGTATAGAGTTGGGCAACAATATCTCCATTGTGTACATAGAGCTCAGACAGAGCCCGTCCAACCGCCACGGGACTGAGTGAGGGATTACATGCCTCCAGCCAGGAGTTTACAAATGGTTTACCAAATGATGCCTTGCTTTTTTCTCCCGTGTCGACAGTGAAAGCAGATGTCCTGTTACCTTGAGCAGTATTATTATTATTATTATCATTATTATTAGTAGTACTAGTATTATTATTAGTATTATTATTATTTGGTCCTTCTAAAGGGGGCAAAGGCCTTTGATCCAAAAAACAATCTGATGTTATTCCTAGTGAACTTAGCATAAAAAATGATACCTGAAAGCATGTGAAAAAACATCCAAGATTTGTTCTGTCCAATGAATCTGCACAATTTATCCGCAGAAAACGTCGTTGACAAAGTGCTTGCATAACACTTCCATCACGACGCATTAAACCGACAGTGGCAGGTGAATCATGTTTTTGGGAAACTAAAAAATCCAAAGCCGAATCCCAAAAAAAATTCACGACGATATCGATACCATAATCCTTAACAAGATTCAACCAATCAATATGAACAAGGTCCAATTTGGCATCGGCAAAACGGCGATGAATTGAAGCATCCGATTTTCTCACAGCATCCAAAAAGTATCTCGCCAAAATGCCCTCGCCACTTTGAGGGTTTTGTCGAAGCAAACTGATGCAACGCAATTTGGGACTGGCGTCCACCGACGTACTTCCCGCATCATACTTTATAAGAGCAGCCAATTGGCGAAAGAGAGAGTCAAAATACTCATCACATCCCTTCAAAACCTCATCCTTATTTTGGCTAAAAATCATTGACGGTTCAGTTATTGTGGGATGAATTTGTGTTGACCAGTGGACGGGAATTGTTCCTCGAAGTATTGTGTGGCGTGCAAAGGAGAAGGAACCATCACTATTCGATCTCCACATAATATATTCATAAAAATGATCATTTCCTGCGGCATTATTCCCGTTTAGTCCTCGACCGAGATACCGCGGACCGGGGTTAACATTATTTTGGCGACCCAATAACAGAACGTGAAGGACTGATCCATCTTTTAGTTTTACCTCCGTTTCCTCCGCAAAACCTCGAATAAGAACGGAGCATCCTGCAGAGCAATCGTGAAGACGAAATGGTTGTCGTAAGTGCTCTGACCAATCGCAGTGAAACTCAGGACCCTCACCATAACCATCAGAGGAGGAAGAGGAAGGAGGTGGTAGAAATGGAAAGGGGTACATGAGATCCGAGTCATCGGAGTAGTAGTACCCTCTCTCATAGGAATGCTGCTGAAATTCTTTCAATCTGGCCTTGTCGGAGGCTGTGAGTTGGAGGGGTTTAGAACCGGGAATATGTAATGGAATCCATTCCGTCTTCATAACGCGATGAATGAGCCCTCCAAATGGCAAAGAGGCGATTCTTTCCACACTTGTGGCAACCAAGAGATAGATTGTATCTAAAAGAATGCATCCAAAAACAGCTGGATACTCTGCAATGGATTCAAATGGACCACAGAGATCATACACATCTTTAAAGCTAGAGAATTCATTTTTTACTAAAGTGGTGCATCGTTCCATTTCTCCATTTCCATTTATTATCAATGGTATAACAATCCATCCACCGTCCCACTTATTTGTACTTTTGGTTACATTTTTCTTGGTTGTCTGCACTTCGCGCGGGGGTATGTTTTCAAAAAACATGAGTGGCTCCAGTTCAACAGGAGCTGGGACATGAACTGGTTTCGGAACAGACAAGAGCAGAATCTGCAAACCATTTTTTGAGCATAGCGCGCAGCGTTTCCGAGGACTCTTGGCGACCTCCATGAGACGCTTTATTCAGGTGTAGAGAGGGATAGAAGAAGGAATTTATATACACATTAAATTTAATAGCTGCAGCAACACCCAGAGAGACCAAGAATCAAAAAAGAAAAAAAACGTGGAAGTAACAAGTATCAGACACGTATTAAATGGATGTATATTTATATTTATATTTATATTTATATTCATATGTTTATAACAAGAGACGTCCAGGTTGTTGTTGTTGTTTTTCCCCCTCGCTACTTCTTCTCCCACTTTCTCTCCATTCACCCCCATCTATCCATCCCAACTGAGACAACTAGTTCATTACTATCACAATTTATTTCTCGTTCGTGTTGTTGTTGTTGTTTTTACTTTTCCTTTCTTACTTATTGTCCTTGTCGTTTCATGCATTATTAATAGCAGTATTCACGAGGCCCACCTCCTTATCCATCCTATCCAGCCATGGTTTGATAGATGTGGATTGAATCATTTCGTCGTAAATACGATGTCCCCTAACAGATTGAAGAACACCATATGTATCTAGATCCGCAAGATCTGGCTTGGAACCACCGTGGAAATTTTTCTTTCCATTTAAAAGGGCGTGTTCACAAAATTTATTTATCTCACTGTGAAGTCGAAGTTTTGCATTTTCCCCTTCCTGTAGTTGTCCGTTTTTAATGAGTCGAGGCTTCGTGATGAATTGAGCTACAAGATACATCACGGGTGCGCCTACAACCTTTAAGAACAACTTGTTTGTATACGGGATAGTATCGATGTTATCAATGTAAGAATAGCCACACCATGCCTTATAAAGAGAAGAGTTGAATTCCAGAGTCAAAAGACGAACCATGGGTCCTCTGGCCCATTCACGCCACTGAGCGACATCCGGATCCTTTAATTGTTTCTCCATCCCCACATGTTTTGCAAGAGTACTGACAATAATTTCAGAGTCTACTAGAAGTGGCCCATTGTGTCCATGAACGTTAAACTGCAATTGCGGTACTTTTTTGTATGCAAAGGCAGAAATCTCTTTCTTAAACATCGGCTCCACTTCAATGCACTCGTAGGGAATTCGACTATAGTCGAGGAACGCCTTTGCCATTCCGCAGAAGGGGCATGTGGAGTATCGATAGAAAAGAACATTTGGATGTTCTTTGGGATTTTTCAAGTGGGAAAAGGCCCATGCAAGATCTTGCTGACTTTGGGCCGCATTGAATTCTTCAGCCGAACAACTGCGATTTTCTTTAAGGCGTCGTTGGTACGTGACGTATCCTCCTCCAAGAGCCAGGGAGCCAAAGACGCCTGTTGCTCCCAGGAACTTCCGTCCGAACAATCCTTTCGCAAACACCATAACCTGAATATATCTTGACTAAAAATCAATGCTTGAGTTAGAAAAAGGAAAAGAAAAAAGATAGAGAGCCATCATCTGTTTATACGATGAAGAAATCAATTAGAGAATCCACTTCCTCACACCCACCAATAAGACAATGTAATTAATTAAATAAGAATCCACAAAGTTTTCTTTTTCTTCTTCCTTCTTTTAGCTCGCTGCGTAAGAAAATTTCCGTTCTTTTTTTTTGTGTGTGTGTGTTTACGTGGCGTACCGTGTGGAAGGCATTCCATCTGCCCATGACTTGGTGTGTTTTGGCCAATGCTCATCGTCCGTATGATTCAAGCCCTTGGAGTATACCCGTGGCTCCTTGCGTACTTCCTTTTCAAGTGCAATTTCCCCTAGTGACTCGTATGGACGCATTCGACGCATGGCGCGGCCTTGTATCTTGCGATATTTACGACCGTACTCATCCTGATCTCCATGCACAATGGCATTTACACGATTGGCGTACACTTTACGTGAGAGTCGCTTGAAGGGTTTTTCCGGGGTGTCTAATGCACGAAGCATGTGAATAATGCTATTCTCCTTGTTTTCCCTTGAGCTCTTCAATGCCTTCTTTTCCTCGGTAGTTTGCAGGAATGTGCGCTCAGCCTCCTCCTGACTACGTCGCACACGGGCTCGTGCCAACTCCTCTGGGTCTAAGGGCCACTTCCCTTTTGTATCTAATCCATTTTCTACATGCTGTGCAATAAAGGCAATGCGCTGACTGTAATCTACTACACTAGAAGGCCACAACTCAAACGCATCCGGTTTTCGCAATGCAAGACGTTTAAGCATAGAGGCTCGTTTTTGACGTTTTCGCTGCAGCCAGTGAAATCGGCGCTTGCCTTGTCGGGCATCTCGTAATTCAGCCAATGTTAATGTTTCCTCCTTCCCCATTTTATATTCCTTCGCCCTCTTTAGTCTCTCCCACTCCTGACGTCGTTTATCCAATGGCATTCGTCCAAGAGTCACGCGAAGGGCTTCATCCTCTTCAGTGAGTCCTAAAGATCCGTACTTTACACGATCTCGTATGCTGTACGGCAACGCATTCACCCAGGCTGGAAAGTATGTATTATCATCCAGCATATACGCATCCAGACGCATAGAAGGATAAACGCCATATTCCTCAACAAGGCGAGTTTGGTGTTCTTGAATAGTTTCTGCTTCATCATCTGCATGCTGCAACTGTCTAAACATACGATGAAATTCTCTGGCTGTGGGTGGATTACCAAATTTATCCATCATGTGATCTCGACGATCTACCTCCTTCTCCATCAATCCCCGTAGTGCCGCTGTGTAGACATCTGCTGAATCAGATGATATAAGTCTCTCTTCATCCATCACACGTGCAGCGGTAATCGCTTCCTTGTGTAGAGGCTGTGTGACACTATCTGACAGTTCTCTTTCCATTTGTGAGTCGATACCCAATGCGGCCATATGTTCCTTTTGTCTCTCCTCCCTTACAAGGCCTTGTACCTTTCTTGATACCTTGCTCATCGCCGTGATGCTCTTCCTGTTGCGATACACGGTGGGGTCTGTGAATGGATCGCCCCGCTCCCTGTCAGTCAACAAACCTTTATTTACGTTAATGCCCCCGGCGTTTGAACGACGTCCGAAAGGAAGACGCTGAAAGGAGGCGTAATAGCATAAGGATCTCTTCATCTCTACCTCTTTTTTGGCAAGAAAGCAAGAACAAATAATAATAATAATAATAATAATAATAATAATAATAATAAAAATAGATAGATTAAAAGGAAAAGAAAGAAAAACAATGATCTGACATAACTCAGAAAGAGATGCAGTTTCTTTCTTTTTTGTTTTTGTTTTCTTATTCCATTTACATACAGAACACCATACTCATTTCTACAGGGCACACAACAACCAATAGGAGTCCAAATAAATAATTAAACAAAAACGCATACAAGCCCCCCACGCGGAATTCATGGACGATGCCTCCGCTATTTATTTTTCACCATATCGTTTTTCTCTTGTTCGTTATATAAACAAGAAATGAAATGAACAAGGGGAAAAAAAACGCACAACAAAGACATGTCATCATACAAGCAAAGGATCCACATATCTCGCTCTTTCCCATTCTTTTTTTTTTGATGTACTTACAAGAATCAAACAGTTATTTGACCTTTGTTCCTATTGTTTGTCCCACCACCACAACCACCACCACACACACCTCTTTCCTCTCCTCTTTGGGGTTCTGTGCAACAATGCGGAGGTAAGTCGCTAAGAGAGGTGGTCGCTTTTATTCCTTGAGTGCCCTTGTTCTTTTATAGGCCCAGCTGCGATAGCAGTTAAACCCATTCACAGTAGCCAGGCATATGTTTACAAGCGCGAGTGAGCGGCTTCCAGAGTTCTGTGGCTGAATAAGAAGTGCATACACAAACCAGAGCATACCCGTGACGCAGAGAGCAGCACTGGAATTGAAGTCCACCTTCTCCACCGGTGGATTTCCAATAAATATGCCATAGAGTGGGACGATACTGAGCGACCACTTGATGAGGGGGGCGGTGTTATACACGGAATTCAGGTATGCTACCGCGGAATACTTCTCGTACGGCTTCAGAACCCCAAACAATCTCCCATTGCCGACATAACGGTGCAGTACCTTGGGAAATGCCTTGGGAATGGCCTGGTTAGCAACACTAGCAGAAGACATACTCCTTATTGTTTTTCCTTTTTCGTTCACTTGGTATATGTATACCAAATCTACCTCCACCCTAAACCCTGTCTTGCCTCGCGAGCACTCACCCTACGTATTTCTTCAGAGAAATGAGGAGAGAAAGTAAAATAACAACAAAAACAAGAGGTAAAAAAAAAAGGAAAAAAATATAACGTTTCTTTTCTCGTTATTACTTCTATTTTTAATTTTGAAAGAAAAGTGGTGATCCAGTTAAAATAACAATAACAACAAATATATGGTGGACTTCACATTTTCAAACAGTCACAGCAAACATGGATCTTCCAACCGCTGGAGAAGAAGCTTTCTTTCAAAATTGGATACACACTGTTGAGCCTCTTTGGCAAGTTCCAATAGTTCATCCCAGTCAATAGAGCGATCAGTTTTTTCTGCGGCGTCTTTCATCTGCAACACCTCTCGCTCTAACGTGGCGAGGTTTGGAACAATCTTCAGTCGATGATGGAGCAAGGAGTACTGTGGTGATCCTTGCGGTAATATAAGCTGTATAGCGAATAATGTCTGAACCAACGGTAAAAATTTTGAAGGCTCCATTAGGGAAATACGTATGTGAGCAAAAACAGGAGCCTCTAAGAGACACACAAGTCGTTCCAGCTGCAAAAGTATTGCCGCCGACAACTCCATACTACCCATAAACTGAATTAACTGGAAAGCGTGCTCATACGCACGAGAAAGTAAACACAATGAAACGGCTACCACAGAGTTATATCGCCAGCATTTATACATGCCAAGAAATATGGTATGAGCCCGTTCATCATCTACTCCTTGACGCAATATTTCTCGCAGAGGAAGAAATTCTCTTAATGTCAGCACCATTGTATTAAGCGCAATGACAAGTTTTTCCAAAAACCGCTTATCCTCATGAACCGAAAGCACCGCAGACAATTTTAGGCATAGCTTCTCGCATTGACTCAAATCTTCTCTTTGGTACATTAACTGCAACTGTTTGATGATTGTAGTTGCCCTTGGCAACAGCACACCTGCCTTTTTGTGAAACAAATCTACAAGACGAGAAATAAAATAGTCAAAATGGGTATCCCCAGAAATAAGACATAGGGTTTCGATACACTTATGGATAACGTGGGCCGACTGATCACATAGCATCATTAAAACCGCTTCAAATATTTCCGTAAATCCTTCTTCCACAACAGAGGCATCTGTGTGAAGAACAAGAGCTATCCATTCCATGGCCGTAACTCGTGACTCCTCTGTCCCTCTCCCAGTGAGTTGCCCTGTCACACTTTTCAGCACGGCATCGTAGGAACCCTTCTCTATCTTACTCTGCTGTACAGCCACAAGTTGCATCAGTCTATAATTGACATTTTGAGCAGCCACACGGGTTTCAAGGTCTCTGGATCCCAACTGTGATAAGGAAGCCATGACAGCCTTGTATATAAGATGATTCAATTCATTTGTATCAATGTTCAGAAGTTCCAGAATCCACTCCAATGCATTCTTCCTGGTCATTGAGTCTTCGGATTCTTCCACACATTCGGTGGCTATAGACAGCAACGTATCCAGATGGACATTCATATGGCGAGAAAAGGCGTCTTTTATGTCCTGAAGGCATTTATGCAGAAGTTGCGGTATTTGCACTCCACGGTATCTCCCTGAAAGCAGGAGGAGGGGTTTTAGAAATCTACCAAGACGAAGGATAAGTTCATCCCCGGGAAGATCAAGCACATGATCAATCCACTCCAAGCACCACTGCACAACTGAGGAATCCGTAATTTTCTCATTCCCTCCAGCAGTACTTGTATACGGTGCCAACACTTCTGTAATGAATGTAACAAAGAGATCTGTTTGAAGCCTAAAAGAATCGCTGCCTGTAATGACCTCTCGAAGCAACAATGAAACTTCCGTCGCCATGACCACCACCCGCCCATCCTGGTCATTTATGCCCGACACCACACCCCAAAACACCTGCAGGAAGCACACATCCAGCAACTGGGCCTGCAGCTGCCGCACAAGTGCATGCGCCGCCTCAAGGGCCGCCAGCCGGACAGTGGCGTCGACATCTCCAATACTTCGAAAAACAATAATAGAAATTAGTTCAACAAACTCACGTGGATGATTACGCAGCGGCAAAGACCCAATAACAGCCCGCACCGCACAAAGACCTCCTCTGCGATTGGTTGCAGATGCCGTGTGAAGGAGACTCACATCTACCGCAGAGAGCTCTTTCATAACAACGTCATACGCCTCCGCGGGGGGATGCCTTTGAAAAACAGCCACCGTCTTCAACCCCACATCTCGAGCTCCCTTCTGTCTTGATTCCAACTTTGAATCCACCAATAGCTTTAGTGTCTGCGCTGATATAAAAGTATCTGCCATCTCTACTAGGTAGATGAAAGAGACCTACTACAACTCTCACACGCCACCCTGAAAAACAAAAACAAAAAAAAGGCATTGTATCTTTTTTTTTGTTTTTCCTTCGGTTGATTGTCAGAAACAAATATGCTAATCACACACACACACACACACACACAAAGATAGAGAGACAGAAACATATGCAAACGCACTCAAATGCACAGTTCCCCAGATCCTTGTTTTTTCTTTTCAAGTTTGCCTGCCTCTTCCAATTTCCATTTGGAACATTGCATAAGTTCAAGGATAACATACAGCTTACGCAATTATCTACATAACTTAAACCCCACTTGTTTCTTCACATCCTTTTGTCACGGGCCCTTGTATATAAGGGCATAGGGTAATAACCATGAAATAGAAAAGCGATTAAAAAAAAAAATGGAGAAACAGCCAAAGTGTGAGGTAGACACAATTTCCCGCGGCAATACATCCTTGCGGATACTAGCACCAAGCCATTGGGGTGAAAAAGAAGCTTTCTTTTTTCTGTCAGTCTCTTATTGGCTATACATATTTTTTGAAATAGTCTTCAGAGGCATTGGGTGATGAGACTCACGATGAATTCGTCCTGTATTGATGCTACATATAATAGTTTCAATGAAGGCGTCAACTGTTGCTGGATCCAACGACCGGGTGGAAGCATCACCGTTACAGGAAGAAAACTCTTCAATGAGACCCCATATATTTCTCTCTGTCGGCTCAACTACATCACTCTCCGCACGAGCGCTGTACTCGCTCAGAAGATATCCCATCACCCGCAGCATGAGCACGAGCGTGGGAGGGAGTCTCTTCTTCTTCCGCAGCTCCAGCGATCCATTCATCTCGTCAACTGTCAATGCAAACGACTCGTCCAATCGCATGGGTGACAGGCGAGAGGTTCGTCTGAGGGTTTCGCTTCTCCTCATTCCGGCGAGAGGAGATTCCCTTGCGACGAAGAATCCACCACTTAGCGTGCCACCCTTGGGAAAGGTATTGCCGTTCAGTGGTGTACTCGTGCAACGCATGTCGCTATTGAAGGAGTTCTTCCGAGACGCCATGGCACTTGTAGTCAACGACGGCGGAACGCTAAGTGGGCGCACAAGCAGGTGGGCAAAATCATTCAGTGTATTGGCCGGTTTCCCATCAATAGGGATGAAACAGTTCTCCTCGGCGCTAAACGCGAGAAGGTGTGAGTCAAGCGAAAGAGGCATAGGCGACACCATTTCAGGCGAGGTGGACAGCCTGGGCTGAATCAACTGCCGTGCAATCTGCTGCAACATATCTCTCGCTGAGAGAGGGTCTTGCACCTTCAGCCGCAGTCGCTGCGGCGCATTGTCACGAATAGAAGTGTGCACCGCAAACTCCCTGGTATAGACACCATCGCGCACAACGTACATCCCTTTCCTTCGTCTCAACGCAACTCATACAACAGAGAAATCGCAAAATAAAACAAAATAATAATAATAATAATAATAATAATAATAATAAAACAGAAATACAAATAAACGAAACACTACCAACCAACTCACCCACACAAAACTGTTCATCCCCAGCGGAAAACAAGGGAAATAAGCGCTCATGCAAACAAGCACCAGAGAACAACAAGATCACCAAGGAAAGAAAAGAAAAAAAAAATAGGAATGCATTGCATACATGCACATAAGAATTTCCTCACCCTACTACAAAACTACATTTTCTTTTTTTTTATCCTGAATTCCTTCCCAGAGAAAAAAAAAGACAATCCTGCTCATTAGACACCCTACCCCAACACTATATTACAAAACTGCCTGAATGTCCTCCAGAAGAACAGTGGAGCTCTCAACTGAGCGCATATCAGGCCTCAAAAGATTAGATACACCTACACAAAAAGTATCGTCATGTGGCAAACCTTTATTTTGGCAACTGGACTCAGAATGGGTTATGGCATTGATCTCGTCAATAGAAGAGCATAGCTTACTCCCCCAACAGCAATAAGAATCCGTCCCGTTATAAAAAGATCATTCGATACCACAACTTCTGGATACAACAGGCAGAGTAGTTCTACGCGTCCCCAAAGACCTCATGTTGATCAGTTCTGCAGAGGTTCCATCAACCTCCGCTGCTCATTTCCGCGCACAACTATTCGCACAGCTTCGACATGCGTCAGTTCTCTGATCGCGGATCACCAGCGGTCCTCTCCGCCACAAGGAACTTCTCCTCCAAACGCTTATGCTGTGTCTATGGTGTTTTTGTTATCTATGGATGAATTGTTTACTGTATTACGGTTCTCCTGTTGATTGTAAAACTGGCTGAAAATTGTTTTTTTAGTTTTCTATATCGCAATATGTATTTTGGCTTCCGGTTTTTAGGATTCTTAGCTCATCTGAGATGATGCGTAACTCAGCACAAGCGTTGTCTCTTTCGCGCTCCGCGTTTTCTAGTTCCTGTTGTAATGTTGCAGAGTATCCCAACCAGTAGTCATTGAGTGCTCGAAGTTTGCGCTGAAATATATCTTCGTCGGTTGATGTACTTTTGGACATCTTTTGACGATAATACTGGCAATCATTCTCGGCCATCTCTAAGGCGTCACGGAGACGAGAAAGTGAAGTATTGTACTCTTCTGTTGTATGGGATAGGACTGTCTCCAGGCGTTGTACTTCACCAGAGAAATGAAGAAGCTGAGCCTCCTTCTCTATGCACGCATGACATTCAACAGAAGTGGATGATGTGAGGTGGCGTAGTTGGCCCTCCAACTGGTGCACACGATTAGCGAGCCAATGCTGGAGATCAACAAGATGAGCCGTTGGGTCCATTATCTGTCGAGTCGCCGCCTGCTGCACAATAGACATGGAGCGCACGCCAAAGGCAAGTGCAAGACGGGTTTCTGGCAGTGATTTTTTTGAGGGAGAAACGCATAGCAAAAGATAACAACTTCCACCTCTTCCTAACGGCTCCTGAAGAAGACGAGTAAGTTTGCTGTCTCGAAAAGGTACATGTGTCTTCTTGGGGTCTGTCAATGCATTCATCACACTATGTAGAGCAGAAAGAGACTGATTAATTGTAGTTGTCTCCTCCGCCTGACGAATGCCTCCCTCGTGCCCACATTCCTTCAATCGTTCACACCCAGCCAAGTCCGCAAGGTATATCCTCCCATTCGTCGCAAGTGCTGGAGAATTCTCTTCATTCTCCATTCTTTCCCCCTGTAAACTATTCAGTGCATATCCATCCTTTACCCGTCGTCGTCGTTTCACTCCTAACGTCACCACACAATGTCCACGCGAGCTTGTGGCATTGTGGTGTGTGTCCGCGTAGGAACGGGATAGTTTGACTTTTTCCCAAACACGCCCAAATTCCTCCATTGAACGAATAGCCACTTCTGTTGCCCCGCGAACGTACACGCCTGTATCAGGAAACTCTCTCAGCTGCAAGTCTGCCTTGGTTGAGTCCAAGAGGTCTGACACGCGTTCCAAGTATACTTCGACACACTCTACGGAGATTGAAGTCTCATAACTAAGAGATTCCAAGTCAGCCACTTGTAATAATAGACGGATAACAACAGGCAGCAGCTGATTCAAAGTGTACGTCTTCCCTCCTCCAGTCGGGCCGTATAAGAGAAGCGCATCTTGAAAACCTTTCAACGCCTCCCGCACCATTCCTACCACGACTGTGTCGCAGATCTGCTGCAGCGTTGCTGCGGCATGAAATACCGCGTCGAAATGATAACTATTGTGTTGTCCAACGAGGATACACCGCCTTTCAGGATCAGTCGCAAGGCCATCGGACTCACCCGTTGCCACCTCTTCCTCGTTAAGAGATCGTACACGTACAAAACAAGGAACACGGCGTAGAGACATGAGTGAAACTTACACACACACACAGACCACTACCACAACTACTAAAAAGAAGAACGAAAAAAAAAAAAACATTGTATTTTCAATAGAAATATATTGATGACATAAACGCGTATACATATTATTGTAGTTGCTATCATTGGTTTGTAGGAACAAAAACATGTCACTACACCTCACGCCTCTCTTCTTCCTTTTTCTCTCGACCTACAACCGTCCCCCTCTCCCCAAACACGCACGCAGACCCCGCACATCATCTCATTTGATTGCACATTGAGGTCATCAGGGAGCTAAAAATAACTACATTCCCGTACATTCTTTTTTTTTTCATTTAATAAGTGTCTCGCCCTTCATTCCTCATCCTCTTTCAAAGCGTTTTGGCTTTATATATAAAAATATATAATTTGTGATGCGTGTCTGGGCAAGTTCCCAGACGCGTGATTTCTCCTTTCCTCTGGGCAAGTTTTCTTAACGCCAGGCATCACCAAAGAAGAAACAAAAAAAAACAAAAAAGGATAAAAAAAGGGAAAAACAAGCCAAAAGATGCATACTAGAATAGACGCCTGTATACACAGGATGAATAAGCCCCAAGCGTAGACAAAAGATGTGGCATTTAAATATACATCAACAACAAAAAAAAAAACATTCTAGAGCTAATCCATCCATCTCTTTCCCCAATAATAAAAACAAAACAAAAAAGGGAAAAAAAGAAAACTGATTTTTTTCGAATAATGCACACACGAAAGACGTTAACGTAGAGAAGGGTTGCTACTCTCCTCTGTTTTGATTCTTCATTTTCACAATCCTCTACTTCCTTCTTCTGGATGAGGTAAGAGGGGGAGGAAAGGCAGAGCACTCTGTCTCCCACAAAAATAAAAGAAAAAAACAGACCAAAAACACAGGAAAGAAACACGCAAACAGAGAAAAAAAAGAGCATAAAGAATGGTCCAAGTCGTCAGAGCATGTGAACGCGAGACAACCTTTTGAAGAGAAAGGAAACGCATTCATATAAAATAATAATAATAATAAGTGTATGTGTTTGCGTTTCATCATGCAATGAACTTCACACATTTTATCCACCCTCTACCCCATGCCGATCCCATTATAGGAGCTACTACTTTCTACATCCAACAATCTCTTGTCCTTCGTTCTTTTTTCCCCTCCCCTCAAACCCTGGGGTTGTCGATAATACCGTTCGATCCTTCCTTCCATCCCCTTTTTTCATGGGCGCATGGGTATCTGGTCCCTGTCTGCAGTTTTTTTTGTGCACATCTTTTTTTTCGTTCTTAGTTACATGTTTTCCACGACACTCAGAATCCCATCTTCACTTATGATTTTTTTCTCTGTGGCCTTAGTGCCATTCCTAATAACGACAAAAAAAGCTCTATCAGTCTGTGTTAAACAATCCTTTTCATTTCGATTTCCATTATTTCAACTGCCTATCTTCCGCCAGCATTTTCTTCGTACTTTTTTTTTTTACTTTCACTCACGCTTCTTTTGCTTCTCAACTCACGTCCTCTATTCCTCACTCTCTAGTCCCGCGTCGGATCCGGACGACTCAATCTGCGATCACCGCTTCGTCCAGATATGCGGGAGCGACGCTCCAAATCTCTGATGGCGTCCGCACGGTTAAGGAAGCTTTCACGCTTATCGAGTGGGATATGGTCTTCGTTTCCGGTGGAACGAGCAGGAAACCATGGCTGCTGCACAGCAGGAGTTTTTGGCCCGCCATTGTTATCACGACGAGACGGAGTACCGACGCCATGACCTGATCCAACTCGGGTCTTCTGGCCGGATACGCCTGGAATGCGATCGGAACCCGCAACAGGAGCTGCGCCAGTAGTCGCGGAGGCACCAAAGGGGGTCTTTGATTTGTTGTCATCAAAGGTGGGTTTCACGGAACGTGGCCGCTTACTCTCACTACCTGCCTTATCATCCACAGGATAGTCTCCCTCACTTGCCATCCTTCTGACTTGACTTCCATCCTCTCCCTCCTCACCATGGAGTTCCTGTGGGGATCTCTGCTGCTTGGAGGAGGTCTTGCTTCCTGGGAGCTCCTCCACAGGATAGTCTCCCTCACTTGCCATCCTTCTGACTTGACTTCCATCCTCTCCCTCCTCACCATGGAGTTCCTGTGGGGATCTCTGCTGCTTGGAGGAGGTCTTGCTTCCTGGGAGCTCCTCCACAGGATAGTCTCCCTCACTTGCCATCCTTCTGGCTTGACTTCCATCCTCTCCCTCCTCACCATGGAGTTCCTGTGGGGATCTCTGCTGCTTGGAGGAGGTCTTGCTTCCTGGGAGCTCCTCCACAGGATAGTCTCCCTCACTTGCCATCCTTCTGGCTTGACTTCCATCCTCTCCCTCCTCACCATGGAGTTCCTGTGGGGATCTCTGCTGCTTGGAGGAGGTCTTGCTTCCTGGGAGCTCCTCCACAGGATAGTCTCCCTCACTTGCCATCCTTCTGGCTTGACTTCCATCCTCTCCCTCCTCACCATGGAGTTCCTGTGGGGATCTCTGCTGCTTGGAGGAGGTCTTGCTTCCTGGGAGCTCCTCCACAGGATAGTCTCCCTCACTTGCCATCCTTCTGGCTTGACTTCCATCCTCTCCCTCCTCACCATGGAGTTCCTGTGGGGATCTCTGCTGCTTGGAGGAGGTTTTGCTTCCTGGGAGCTCCTCCACAGGATAGTCTCCCTCACTTGCCATCCTTCTGACTTGACTTCCATCCTCTCCCTCCTCACCATGGAGTTCCTGTGGGGATCTCTGCTGCTTGGAGGAGGTCTTGCTTCCTGGGAGCTCCTCCACAGGATAGTCTCCCTCACTTGCCATCCTTCTGGCTTGACTTCCATCCTCTCCCTCCTCACCATGGAGTTCCTGTGGGGATCTCTGCTGCTTGGAGGAGGTCTTGCTTCCTGGGAGCTCCTCCACAGGATAGTCTCCCTCACTTGCCATCCTTCTGGCTTGACTTCCATCCTCTCCCTCCTCACCATGGAGTTCCTGTGGGGATCTCTGCTGCTTGGAGGAGGTCTTGCTTCCTGGGAGCTCCTCCACAGGATAGTCTCCCTCACTTGCCATCCTTCTGACTTGACTTCCATCCTGTCCTTCCTCACCATGGAGTTCCTGTGGGGATCTCTGCTGCTTGGAGGAGGTCTTGCTTCCTGGGAGCTCCTCCACAGGATAGTCTCCCTCACTTGCCATCCTTCTGGCTTGACTTCCATCCTCTCCCTCCTCACCATGGAGACCATTGGATAACTCTTCTCTTTGGAGACCATCTGTACCTTCACCGTTGTAGTACTGATTGTCTCGTGATTTTATGGACCTGTCTCGTTCTTCGCTCAGGAGACCAGGTTGACCCTGAGAATTTGTTCTTTCGTCGGTGTTATTCTGTTGTTCATTTAGAAGGGGCTTAGCAACTTGCGTAGTGGTGCGAACGCGATTGTAGGCAACCAGAATTTCTCCAAGGTCTTTTTCCTCATCGTATGGGTCAAAGACTTTTACAACGGCATATCCATGATCCTTCTCCAACTCGAAGGAGCCACTACTTACTCTTTCGTTGTTGTCAAGAACATGCACATTGATTACTGATTGACCTTTTTCCATATCCATAAACCGAACCTCCTGGTTCCACGTAATAACGTTTGTTTCACCATCTTCATCCATTGTGCTTGGTGCGACAAATGTTGATCCCTCCATGTCACCAGCAAAGAGGGATACTTGCGCCTGAGATAATGGAACTCCATCGCGATCCTTCAGTCTCAAGCCACGTGCAACTGTCACAAAAAGGGATTCGTTGATTACCAGCGTTCCGTTCTTCAGGGCCTCATTCTCCAGTTTGGTCTTTTCAGCCTCTTGTAACTCTTCCAATTCCTTCCGAATGTTTTCGTGTGGTGTGAGGCGCCACTCAAGTGCAACTTCTCCCCACAAGACATCCTCCTTGACCTTTGATTCAATAAGGAGCACGGCAGAGCCCTTGTGGTATAATTCTCCAAAGTCAAGTGGAACGGCACCAACAACCAATAGCTCTTCGGCTTCTTCCTCATCGCCGTCACCTTTAGGAACGCATACCAAGACGTGCCCGAGCCTTTTTTCGGTGATGAGTTGCATCGTCTGCGATGGCGGTTCAGGAAGGTAATTATAGCCTTCGTTTGTGTAATATGGCGATGTTGACATGGCGGCTACACCACTTGCGTGGCATTCAGTAGATGCTGAACAGTTATCGTCCGTGTCACGCAGAACACAAAGAACGCCACTCTCGAAGGGAACAGCTCCACTGTCTGTATACTGGAAGATACGGTGAACAATAAAGACACAATTAACAGGGCTCTCAAGGTTCTGTTTTCCATCTGCAGGATCAGCTTCCTCTCCATCGTGTTTTAAGTACCACGAAACGAGAAGGGATCCCATAGGGGTTTCCCTCATACGTCCATAGCCACGATGCATCTCATCCTGTGGGCAAATTGGTATCACCTCCTCGTCTCCACGTGCACGATTGCGTAATGCATATGGTGGAACAACGACACCACCCAAGATATGGTCCTGTTCAGCGGGAAGGGTGTCATCAATGACGAGTATCTCCAGAGGTTCGTCTTCACTAGGGTAAGGAAACTCAAAGAGCTCTTCCCATGTACAAGTCGTTTCAGTGCCACGTGGAATTTTCGCTGTCTGTCCCTCAAAAGAGCCACAGTGTACAAGAACAGAAGTAGGATTACGTGGGTGAACGTTGATGTTCTTTCCTTGATGCACTGTTACAATGAGACGCGTTTTGTTCGCCTCTCCTCGCATCTTACGCAGCTCATCAAGTGTCATTGGTGGTGGTGGTACAAGTGCCTGAGACTGTAGCTCCTCTTCAGGGCCGCGGTAGTTGGTGACTTTACGCGAATGAGCAGACTCACTGACGAGAGGCCTGGCTCGCTCATCAAATATATCAAGTTGCATGAGTCGGCGCCGCTCCATTTCCTTCTCTTCCTTCGCTGTGCGCAGCAGACGGTCATGATCATGATTGGGATTTATCGCGCTGCAGCATGGGCATACGTACACTTGTGGCATTTGATCATACGACCCAAGAGGTGGATATCCCTCACGTCGGATGAGTGACGTTGCAGTGTCATCTTCATGTGGCAGAGGTTCTCCAAAAATAGACATTGTGTATCCTTGTGTTCCCCTCTTGCAGATTATTTCCTTCTTTCTTCCTTGAGTCTTTCCTCGGCCTTTTCTTTCGTAAAATAGCTTATATGTTTTCTCTTGTTCGAAACTACACCAGACAAATTCCTTTCTTTTCTTTCTTCGTTTTCTTTTTCTTATGTTTATTTTGTTTTTGTTTTTTTATTTCTTTATTTTTTTCTTTTATTATATTCTTTGCTTTCTTGAATTTTCCTACGTGTTCCCCTTTCCTTGAATAATCCCTTCTTCGCTTGAGTGTATTTGAGGAAACTTTTCTGATAAAACACAGATGCTTTTTCTAAAAAGAAGGACAGAAATATTGGCAAGAGGAGACACAGAGAGAGAGAAAGAGAAAAAGAAGGAGAGAAATAATGTGCACTCGTCATATATAGATATAGATATAGATATAGATACACACATATATATCTCGTCTGTTTTTTTTCTTTCTTTTAATGGAAGGGAAAGAATACACACATATACATACATATATCATCGGTCGTATTCATTTCATGAGCTCTGCTCACTTTGTTTTCCTCCTTTTTTTGTGTGAGTTTTTGTTTACGTGTCTTCTTTTTTTTTCAACTGAGTGCAAATTCTATATATTTACATACATACGAGCCTGAAGGAGGTCATCTGAAAAAAAAAAGGAAAAAAAAAGAATGAGAGACAGAGAGATAGAGAGAGAAAATGTATGCGGTCA
The DNA here is from genome assembly GCA_036321185.1 of Trypanosoma lewisi. Classification (NCBI taxonomy): domain Eukaryota; phylum Euglenozoa; class Kinetoplastea; order Trypanosomatida; family Trypanosomatidae; genus Trypanosoma; species Trypanosoma lewisi. The sequence continues at coordinate 65,149 of JAWVMQ010000073.1, read as the reverse complement.
TGTGTGTTGTCATGGAGAAGCATTCTAGTTTTTCTCTCCTTTTTTTTTCTCTTTCCCCGTCCTACGCGGTGAATGCGGAGGAAGGGGCGTAAAGATGTCCGCCCTTGCTGCGCAGCATGGTGACCTCTGCACGCAGGGCGTCAATCTCCTCCTCCTGCGCGGCGACGAGCAACTTCAAGTTGCGCCGGTCCTCCGCCGTGGCGACATTCGAGCCGTCGTACATTCGGCCCACAACTTTCTGCGTGGCCTGCGCGAGTGAACGCTCCACGTCCTGCCGGTCGCTCTCCTGGTCGCCCAAGTCATGCAGGAGGTGCGTGTTGTGCACAAGACTGCTCTGCAGGGTTTCTCGCAGTGCAAAGATTTTCTTTTCGCTCTTTCGGATCTCTCGCTCCCAGGCAAGTCCCTCCAAGCGAAGCCGCTCCTTCAGTTCCTCCACTTCCCTGGATCCACTGTTGGACTCCAGCAGCTCCAGGTTCACAATCCTACCGAATTTTAGCAGCATCGCTTCATACACCCTCTCTTCCCATTGTGCATGCAATTCCTCCTTCCCCGCCCGCACGTGTTGCAGCTGCTGAAATTCTGCAGACATTTCTCTTAGCTTCAGACGATAATCCCGTTTCTCCTCCGCCATTTCTTCAATGCGGTGATGTAATCTCGACACCACACAATCAGAAATAACGACAAGATCGTCACGACAGAATGTGTCAGGGAGCTTCCCATCATCTTCGAGGCACTTAATTTGACTTGAACGCAGTACAACAAGTGTATGCAGCATATTTAATTGCTTGCGCTTCTCACTCTGAAAGTCTTCGATCGCCTTCAGTGATAAGGACAAGGCAGCATTATACTTTTCTGCTAATGCCTTGCGTTCCTCTATACGACCCTGCATCTGTTCTTGCTTCCGTCGTCCCTCCGCAATGGCATCCATGTAGTCAAGACGTTTCTCTCGCATAGAGAGCACCTCAAGCCAACGGTCCGTGGAACAGTTTGGGGGACACACCTCTTCCCATAAATCATCCTCATTCACCTCTTCGTCCTCATCATCGCTTGTGATATCATCATCGTCGGCAGAAATATCGCCTAGATGTTTTCGCCTTTTAATTTGTCGCAAAAACACCTTTGTTATGTACGGCACATGTTCTCCAGGGAAGTTGGACTCAATGAAAGCTTCCCCCTCATGACGAAATGCCTTGTTCGTCTCCTGCAACTTTTCAACCAAATCAATCTGTTCTTGTACTGCTTTTTGCAGTTCTATAACCTCTTGATTCCGCTCGTTACGGGATCTCTTGGCCTCTTGATACTGTAATCGCAACTCCCTGTCCTTTTGCCGAAACACAAGAAGAATTTGATATTCACGAAACAACAATAATGAACGGGCATGCGCAAGGCAGAGATCCGTATCCACACCTACACGTTCTTCATTCAATTTCCAAAGACGTTCATCAAATGCATTCATCATGGCATCCACACGGCCTTGAAGGCGTTGACGCTCCGCGGTGAGTCGTTCCTTTTCCATCTGGTACTCCTCCTCCTCCTCCGCCTCTGTATGTTTTACATTCTCTAATTTAACACGCATTTCGTAATCCATTCGTTCGCGAACCGCAGTTGCAGCAAGAGCAGTAACGCTATACACCCGGGAACCTTTTGATGCAGAAGATACTCTTGAGTTTTTCGCCCGACGAAACACACTAGAACGAGTGTCAGGAATCAATGAGTGCATCGAGGATTGTCGTTCCACCTTTCCCCCTTCGCTTGCTCTTACAGCTGTAGACATATCACCCTTGGGGGCTGTGGCATCATTTGCAGCAAGGTCAGCCCCAAACCCACGTTGTGCCTTCTTTGCTAATTCCTCATAGGCCTTCTCCAACTGCCGCTGCTTTGAAAAGGCATCAAGACCTTCATGGTCGATGACAAAGCGATTCTCTGGCATCTCACTCGGCAGCAAGTGAAGATCCGCCAATTTACTGTTGTCCTCCTTTAGTGTCTCATTAATTTCTCGTATACGACGCAAGAGAGCATTGATCGATTCGCACAATGTGGCCTTTTCATCCCTCATAGCAAAAAGTTTCTCAGTAAATGTGCTGCGAAGATTCAATACAATAGACTCAAGATTAATTAACTGTCGCAGCTTTGAAATCGCTGATGGTGTCAAGTTATATAATGGATCATTACGTAAGACACACTCACCACGTCGTCGAACACCTTTTTGCATCTCCCTCTCCAGTGTTACCGCCTCCGCTGAAGGGTCTGGTTTATATGATAAAAGTAATTCGTATCCCTTCTTTCTGCGTCTACGCTCTTCACGGCGCTCATCCATCTTGTCCAAGTACTGCCGCATTGTTGTTGTCAAGAGTCCACTTTCCTGTCGTAACATTTTCCGTTGCTCTTGCCACCGTCTCTCCTCGCTGGTTAACCATTCTGCAACACCAGCCGCTGTGGCCCATTTGGGATTCTGCGTCGTTCCTTCAATTCCCTCTTCTTCGTTTTCCAACTGATTTTTGTTATTCTTCTTCTTTGTGTTGCTCTTACTACTGACGCCACCCACACCGTCGTTGTTGTTGTTATTGTTGTCGCTTTCAATCCCATCATCGTCATCACTGTCGTAGTCTTGAATGTGTTTTTCATCTGAGGCGAGCAATTCTTTAATCTCTCCCTCCAGTCTTTGAATTGCCTCCGCCGGGTTGGGGGTTCGAAAGGACGCGACGCTGAACTCTTTGGAGAAGCTCAGAACATGAAACCGATCATATATGAGATTGTCAATAAATCGCCTCCTCATCTTTCTCGTTCGCACGTCTTCCCGTGCAATCTCGAGGGCATTTTCATTCCTGGACTCCTTGACTCGCCGCTGCTTCTCCTCTTCCATCTCTTGCAGGATCTGTGGGTGAATCACAATATCTTTATCCGAAAGACGCAGAGAGGCTGGAATGGAATCGTTCTCTTTCAACAATTCCGCATACTTGGCGTGTATAACATTAAGCTTTTCAAGAAATGCATCAAGTTCCCTTTGTTTGGTTTCTTCTTCAAGACGACGATCATCGACATCTTTTTGCTCACAGATAGACAAAGGAATTGGCTGGGGTGGCACAACTTCTTCACTACGCAATTGTGGCAGGGCTTCTTCGATTCGTGGAGGTGATGGTGCACGACATCCCTCAAGAATTTGTGCCACAACAAGTCCATCTGAACCCACAGAGACTAACATCGTGTCATCGAAGGAAGTGCAGGCAGCTGTAATCTGGCCATCAAGTCGATCATGCGCTGAGGCAGCTAGTATACATCGTTGTGGGAAATTCCCTGAATCATCTATTGGACGAAGAATCATTCGCGCTCCGTCACAGATAACAACCAAAAAACGCCCCGAGGTACTGAGCGTGGCCATCTGCGGTGTTAGGTCACGGTAGCATACATTTATCATTGGCTCCTCCACATAGTTGGGTGGCTCAATTCCCGTCGGTGGAAGCGGGGGAAGTTCGGTACGGCCCTCATACCGTATGTCACCATGGTATTGGTATAACAACTCCGGTGCAGCAGAGCCAATAGCAAAGGAGTTATCTGGCAGTGGACAGATAGCACGCAGTGGCCATGGGCCTAAGTATTCCTCCTCTTCTTCTTCTTCGTCTTCCTGCACATCCTCGACCCTTTCCCCAGTGGCTGGGTTCACCTGTTTCTTCTCAGCCTTTTTCCGCTGTCGAATACCAACAAGAGCGTATTGGCAAGTAAATTCAAATGATACACTGTGATCCATATCCTCCATTTTGGGGGCAGAGATGGCCAAAATTTTACCAGACTCGTACCCCACCAGGCAACACGACGTCGCATCATCCCACGCAACGCAGTGAATATCTTTCACTGGAAGGCGGCAAAACCCAATGGGCAACAAGGAAGAGAGATCTGGCTCAATATCAAAGAAAAACGCCGTGCCATCTGTAGAAATGGTACAGAGACGGTGTTCCGCACGATCAATGGACATAGCTTTCAGTCCACTATTGTGGGGTCGCCACTGACCAATGACTGCGAAACCTATTCTCCCTCGTTGAATCAGTAATACCATTCCATTCTCACAAGCCGCAATGAATTTCAGTCCTTTTGTATCACTATGAAGAAAGCGCAAAGAGACCACAACAGTTTGTTCTGGCAGAAGAAGCTTATACAACTCACGTGGAGTCACGTAGTCTACAAGACGGATGGAACCGTCTGCACCACCCGTTACAACTGTGTGGTCCGTTGGCGACATGGCTGCACTTGTGATGCCCTCACCGTTAAATCTCAATGTAGCTTGAGCCGGTTCGCTGGCACGACGTAGTGAACCTGCAAGAATGTCATTTGAATTAATATATGGAACACGCCACAATGCACCAGTGCTATCAAGCACAACCCATTCATCTGTATCAGGAGAATGGGTCACTGCGCGGATGTGGGCGTGAGGATCCACAAGAACCTCACAGAGACATTGTGGCACATAAAGCGGTGGTGCACCAGCTCCCTCGGCGGATTCTAATTCACCGACACGCCAATAGCGCATGTATCCATCGTCGCCTGCAGTGAGTACAACACGTCCATCGTCAAGGAGTTCTACCACGTTGATTGCACCCTTGTGGCAAGGTACGTAGTCATACGTTTGCACTGCCAGCGCGGCTGCTCCATCCACCTCAGTTTTAATAACCTCCCGCGCAAAGCAGCAACGCACAAGATCGCCTTCCCACAGGAGGATAAGACCAGATTCAGAACCCGACAATACCTTACCACCTGCAAACACAACGAAACCTGACACATTACTGATTTCTAGTCGCCCAAATTTTCCCAGAAGTCCCTGCAGCTTCAGTCCCGTAAATGTTTTTGCCATGGTCCAAAATTTGATGTGTCCTGCACCGCCAGTCACGAGCACTCCACTATCAAAACGACTAAAAGACACTGTGTATACATCAGAACCATAACATTTATTACGCAAAATCATTCCTCGGGTATTCCAATTCCATATGGTAAGCGAAAAATCCGGGTAAATCCCAACCGTTGCCATCATGCTCCCATCAGCGCTAAAGCTACAGGCGCTGAACCCCCTTGTGGCACCATCAACAAACATTCCCACCTCCTCACGCGAGGGCCATTTATACGCACGAATCAATGGGTTTTTAGCCAACTTCTCACAAACAACATAATATTCCCGTGAGGGATGAACTGCGACGGCTCCAACACCTCCGTCTTCAGGCCCCGGCGTTGACATTATGCGTCCACTTCGTACATCCACAAACATAACAAACCTACCGGAGAACATGAGAACAATTGAACCCGTGAGAGCGCACACACCATTGTAGTGTCCAGAAAAAATTCCATGATGTGAGAAAAATCGAGTTCCAATGTGAGCCTCGGGGTACGCATGCAGTGGCGATTTTTCTTTTACAGTCTCCGCAGGAAGGGTCATATCTTTTTTCCTTTTTTCTTTTTCGTTTCCTTATTTCGGGTTTTATACGGTTTTGTATGTTTCTTTGTTTGTTTAACTTTGCTGGACGTCGAGAAACACCACAGGACACTCCACAAAAGATATACGTGCACTACAAGAACAAAAAAAAAGGAAATTAACAATAATAACCAAAAACGATGCAACAAAGATGCATTTTCCATGTATAGAAGAATGTTATTGTATATGTAGCTCCAAAAACAAAAGGGTAGGAGGAGGAGGAAAAAGAATACCAAAAAAAAAAAGCGCACACCATGTGGCACACACACAGACAGACAAAGTCTTCTCTCTCTCTCTCTCTCTCTTTCCAACACAGACATACTCTCGCTTTCTCGCCCTAACGAATACCCAAACGTACTTTCAGATCCTCCAGCATGATGACGGGATTCACATCTTCCGCCTTTGCCTCCTCCGCCTCCTTCTGGGCAGCAGTCACGAATGCCACCCTCGTATGACCCACCCGGCGCATTGCATGAAATAAAAGAATACACGACCGTTGCTGCTTCCGTTGTTGTTGTTTAGGGTGTGATGTGGGCGGCTGGAACGACGCCGATGTCAACATGGCAGAAGAGGTGATGCCTGTTAGCAGCTGTACGGTGAGGGAAAGTGGCAGTAGTATTAACCAGTTATGTTTATCTAGCCACGATAGTAGCAACTGACGACCACCGCATGTCAGCTGACTGGAAACACACACTTCAAAGTCAATAAACGCAAAAGCCCCCGACTTTGCTACATAGCCATCCATCATCTTAGCAAACGCCTCTGCCAAGGCAGAAGACTCTGCGAGGGCACACACCGCACTTACATCCAATACAGTACTATACACTTGAGGTGATTCCAAAAGAATGGTCAATGCACCTTCAAGCGTCACACCACCACCGTCACTGTGTTTGAGAGACGGGAAAAGAAATGACGATCGCCTTTGCTGGATAAAGGCTTGAAAGTCCGCAAGTGTAACATCAGTAGGTAGTAATGCATAATACAACGTTTCTAAATTAAAAGATTCCAACGCCTCAAGATCCATTCTCGTCAAAGAGCCACCAAAGAAATGCTGCGGCATACGCATGACATTTATTAAAGCGCATATGAAGGCATGAGCCCCTGCAGGATTGCCAAACTCCGCAATCGCAGCAAACGCATTCATGCAGTGAGAGGCCGTCCCATCTCGTGCACATAACCGAGCTAAACATCTGCAGAAGTGTAATTCAAGAAGTTCTCTATTCTTCTTCGCTTTACGACCATCAGAAGAAAACAGACTGGATTTCCCATGGCGGCAGATGATATAAAGAATTAACAATGGAATTGGTTGACCAATAATTCTTGCAAAATGTCGTGATAACTCCTCCACATCACAAAATATTTCTGTCACACGTGTGGCAGATAGTAACGATGGTGTGGACAAGGTACACATGGCAAGAAAGTGAATGCAGAGAAGATTATACTCCTGCTGTTGGTCACAAAAGCGTAACAGCACATCAAATGCAGTTGGATTAAGAGGAAGCCTGTTTGCGTATGCATGCTTTACAAGGTCGCTACAGCACAAGAGTCTCTCCTTCACAGAAAACGGTGGGCCCTCTTCTCGTTCGTCCATGCCACTGTTGGGATAACCAGAAATCACTTGAATCAAATCACTAAGGAAAGCGCTGAGCCTTAACTCCGAGAGGGCAAGGCTTGGAGGGGTGTTACGTCCGCTTAGTAGTTCACTTTGCACAAAGCCCACAATGCTTTGTATAGGCGCTCTACTCTTAAGCAGCGCCTGACCGTAATAAACGACAATCGCCCCGTCCACAGGACCGTCATTCCGAACGCAGTATAGCAACTGCCCAAAGAGCTCCACGACTGACCGCTCAAGAGGTGCCGACATCTGCCGCGCCACGTCATCCAGCTCGCAGCAAAGAGACGACCACACACTTGTTGGCACAGTCCCATTCTTCACCAGTGGTGTCAATGAGAAGAGCAGAGATGCAGCGCGCTGCGGCTCTTTTTTGAGCCCCTCCACAATTTCCAGGAGAGTGTGCACGGATATCGATGCTGCATCCATGACAAGGTCCTCCGCCATGTCAGCGATCGTCCTCCCGCACTTCATCGCCCGGAGGCACTTCAGCGCCCGGTGCACGGCGGCGAGGCTCGGCGCGGCCCCGAGCTTCCGGTCGAGCTCGAAGCGGGCGACGATCTCGTCGGCGGCGCGCGGCCCGTCGAGCCACCGGAGTGTCTCCAGCTGCCGGCGGGAGCGGGCCAGCGGGTCCCGCAGGACGCGCAGAAGGGGCCGCACAACCGCGTCGCCCTCCGGCCGCGCCACGTCGTCCAGCCGCCGGCGCCGGACTACACACAAATTGTGCGGCAGCGCGGGGCCCCACGACTCCTCCCGCGCGGCCGCGTCCGAGAAGGCGCGGAACCGCACAGTGCACGGCAAATGGCATGCGCTTGGCTCCTCCAGAGGGATCAGGTTCGATATCTCCTCCTCCTCGCCATTCCAATCGTCTTCCATTCTCTCTTCCAACCCTCAACACCTCGAGGACTACGCACTAAATACACATATGTGTCGATGTTGCATACACAGAACAGAGTAGGAGCCGAAAAGAAGAAAATGAAAAAGAAAAAAGAAAAAGGAAGAAAAAAGGCTTTTTTCCTTTAATACACATATGACGACAAATAAGGCGAATAGCCAAGGAAACAGTTCGCATATATATATATATATACGCAAAGGGTGGAAAACAAAACAAAAACAATTTTAAAAAAAACATCAACAAGGAGGAACCAAACAAAACAGGAAAAAAAAAGAAAAAAGGAGTGCTGTCAGCAGCAGAGATGCAATAAATCTGCAAATACGCACATTGAGAAACAGAAGGATCGAAGAGGAATCGAAAGGTGTAGAGGGGGGGGAAAGAGTGACGCGTGACATTCAAAGAGAGATTTAAGAGAAGAAAATGCGTCAGTGAGAATGTTGGTGTATGTGTGTATGCAGAACAGAAAGAAGAAAACATAGAAGAGAGCCACAAGAAAACAACAAAAAACAAAGACGTGTGTGAAAAAGAGAGGAAGGTAGACACCAAGAAAACGAGACGACGCCCCACCTCTCTCTTCACTGTGCAAGAAGAAAACAACAGGAATGAAAGAAGGAACACAAAAGAAACCAAAAAGAAAAACACAATGAAAAACACACATACACACGCACACAAAAAAAAGAAGTCAAAAAGACCCAAACACACAATAATATATATATATATATCCTCGCTTCCCTACCCCCTCTTTTTTTTTACTGTCGGTGTTGCCTCCGAAGCCATCCAAAAGTTGCCTATTCTCTCTCTATATATAAACACAGACAAGAAAAAGGTCACCAACAGCCAGCATACATCCAAAGCAACAACAATACAGCATATATATATGATGTCTTCCCTCACCAAGAACATGTACGGTACCCATTATTATTCATACCGCAAGTTCGAATATAGTAAAAAAAAAAAGAGGTGACAGTGGCAAAACAATTTTTAAAATGTTAACGTCATAAAGAAACATTCCACATAAACAGCAACGACATGCCTGCAATAATATATATATGTTAGACAGAGTAGATAGAAACGATCATATACATTACATCACACCTGTATGTATACAAGTTCAATACATGGAAAACATATGCAGGCCTTTGAGCAGAATAATAAATCCATGTGGCACACACAATAAATAAACACACACACACACACACACATAGAGGGAAAAAAGTCCACAGATAAACACATATGCTGGCTAGTTACAAAACAAAAACAACAACACAACCAAGAAAAAAAAAATGGAGAGAAGTGGAGTAGGGGGGCGTACGATAAGCGGCAGCTCTCACACCAACTCCACCTCCCCCTCTATCCCCATTCCTCGTTATCATCCGGCGGCGGTTGTGGTGGTGTCTAAAGAGAATTGCGTGGCCGAAAGGAAAAAAAAAGAAAAAAAAAAAAAGAAAAAAAAACTAGGACTACAAAATCCCATACACATAAAAAAAGAAAACACACTTCTTCGCATAATCTCCAGATTAGTCACGCAGTACAATTTTCCCTTTCGTCCCTCCTCCTTCTACCTAAAAAACAAAAACAAAAACCTCTTCCTGTTTCTACCAGCCACCTAACGGTGATCACATTCCTCACTCCTTTTATTCACTTACAGTGTATTTTTGTAAGAAATGAAAACAAACACAACAATAACAAACATCAAGAAGAAAAGAAGGAATCATGCATACATTACGTAAACCTCCTATACACCTTCTCATACATACACACGTATATATGCCTACGTACACGCGAACTAATGTATATATCAGTGATACATACATAGACATCCATATATATGCATATATATCCTCCCAGAAAACGGAAATATAAAAGAAAAAAATAGCAACAACAGCCCACAACGAGGAGAAAAAAGTGTTCGTCTCCCTTGATTCATCCACTATCCACCACCCACCTCCACCCCCAACATATAATCCTCAGTTTTTTCCATAATGCTGACAGGAGCACGTGGGGTAAGGAAAGGAAGAAGGCAATCATCAGAAATAAAGAAAAACTCGAATACACAAAGAAAAAACAGAAGGGGAAAAAAAGAAAAAACATCAAGAGAAGGGTCACATCCACAGCAACAGTAGAAGTCATCCTTTCTTTTCATTTTCCCCCTTTCTCCTCTCTCTTTCTTTGTCTTCTCTTCCTTTGCGTTCCTCTCCTTTTATCTTTTAGATTTGTTTCCACGCAGCCTCCCTCCACCCCCACACACACCCCTCTCATCAAGGGTAGGCACGCCGTTGTGCCCGCTCCAATGCAGCGCGCTGAAGCATCGCCTTAATGTCCATGCTAGGCGACCCTGAGACAGAAGGCACCGGTGTGAGTCCATTCGAGGGTTGCTGGAAGAACGGGTTAAGACACGATGCTACTCCACCGGATCCTTGCTGGCTACGCTTTCGAACACGATGCTCCGGGTATTGCTGACCTAATCCCTCCTTGTTGTCTACATCGGTTTGGGGACGACTCAACGGACCGCCCACGGCATGGGTGTTGGGACCAGGTCGGTTACTAAATGGATTACTAGCAGGTATAGATGCTGCATTGCCTGCATCAACATGCCCATGAGAAGGCCCCAAAGGAAGTGAAGGGGGCTGGACGCCACCTATACTTAGCTTTGGGAGCTGGGGATTCTCATTCCGATGAATGGCGCTGGTGGAAGGTGTTAGTGATGGCCCAGAACCAGAGATGCGAGGCCCATGACGAGCTGCACCAGGAATGGCAGGAGAGTTATAGCCCCCATTGATATTTTTGTACATAAGATATAATGGTTTTGTTCGTTTGGGCATTCGCAGTGCAGAAACATAACCTGCTTCTGTTGAGGGCTTTCGCATACCGTTTTGATACAGACGATGCTGTTGTGCTTGTTGTTGGAGCTGGGGGTGCTGCATTGATAAGGGAAGTGACCTCTGTGCTTGCTGCTGTTGTTGGTGGGGGGGTTGCATTGATAAAGGAACCGATTTCTGGGCTTGTTGTTGTTGTTGCTGTTGTTGTTGTTGCTGTTGTTGTTGTTGTTGTTGTTGTTGGTGGTGGTGGTGGTGGTGTACTAATAATTCTCTTGGCGGTAACTGGCGCTGCAGTACAGGCAATGGCACTCTCTCAGGACGTTCAGAAATCACATGTGCGTCCACCACTTCAGACGATGGTCCACCCAAAGATGGAACTCTTGAAGTATTTCCACCCGTTGGAGAACTTGGATCTGTTTTATCATATGTAGGAAGGTCTGTACTCGCTGCAGCAATTTTCCGCAATACAGAAATAGAAGGCGGCAATAAATTCTTCTCTACAAGTGTATCAATATAACTCTTAGGCATAACATCTGTCAGCATCCATTCCCGCATCCTACGATGAACAATTGGGAGTTCGAGAAGTTCTTCTAACTTTATACGCTGTGAGGGTTCTCTCGCTAAAAGACGAGGAATAATATTTCTCATTTCTTGTGTATACAATTTTGGCACCGGTTCATACTGCACCTTCAGTATTCTCTGCATGAGTCCCTTCATACTCGTCGCATTGAACGGGTGCTTCAGCGTCATCAGTTCATACACAACAACGCCCAGGGCCCACACATCGCTGCGATGATCGTAGGGCCGCTCTAATATCAGTTCCGGCGAGAGATAGTACGGAGTGCCTACAAACGTCTTCGCCTGGTCGTACGTCCCGCTGAGTGTTCGGGCGATTCCAAAGTCCCCAAGCTTCACAATATTTTGGCTCGTCAGGAAAACATTCTGAGATTTTATGTCCCGGTGGAGAATTTTGCGCTGATGCACATAGGAAAGACTCAGCGCCAACTGAATCATCCAGTCAAGAACTTGGGGTTCTCGGAAGTTTACGCCGTACGACTTTTTAATGCGGGCGCTCAGGTCCCCGCTGTCCGCAAACTCCATCACGATACAAAGATAGTCCGACTTTTTTGAGAGAAAACTATCCACATAATTGATGATGTTTGGGTGCTGCAAAGAACTAAGTAGGTGGGCCTCGTTGAGACTTTGCTGGCGTTCCTTTTTGCTCATTCTACTGAGGTCTACTTGTTTGATCACATAAAACTTGCCGTCTTCGTTGTTGCGGGCGAGGGCACAGGCGCCCATGTTCCCTTTGCCAATGTGCCGCACCTTCGTGAACTTCTCCATTTCTCCTGTCTACACACACACACGCACACACAAAACACACTCAAAGAGAGAGAAAAAAAGAATATCAAAATGAATAAATAAATAAGAAAGGGAGAAAATACACACGCAAGCAAATATTGCCGGTGTTTTCCTACCTAATAAACAAAGAAAAAGAGAAAGAGAACGAGGAACTCATTGGCATCTAGATAAGTACATATGTATGTGTATATACAGGCAGATAAATATAATAATATCAAACTGTACGCGGGCATGACATGCGGCAATTGCATCACCTCACAGCAACAATATATCCTAAGAAAGCGAGAACAGCAAAAGGGTGTAGAAAGTAAAAGGGAGTATAACGCAGAGCAGAAAACCAAAGAAAACATAAATAAATGAACTTCTTCATTGTGCTGCTACAATACACAAATAAATAAAACAAAATAAGAACACGCAGAGAGACAGACAGGAGCAAGGAGGAAAAAAAAAACATTCAACTTTTGTCTACCTTTCTCTTCCTATTTTATCACTATCAATATACGTATGCATCATCCCTTCTAACACTAATTTTCCTTTGCTTCTTTTTCTTCTACTCCTTCCGCCTCACTGCATAAATGGCGCCTAGTTCAAAAGCAGCTGCGCCAGGGCGAGAACGGTGAACACGGGGGCCATCACCATGCAGTGCGTGTGGAAGACGAGCCAGTACGCGACGAACACCCACCCCGCGACGTGGGCGCAGTTGTGGCCGTTGTACCCGAGCGTTGCGTACCCGCATCCCCAGATCATGAGGCAGACGGAGATGATGCCGGAAATCACGCGGTTCACTACCGACAAGGTGGACTGCTCCGCGACTATCCAGTGGCGCATGAACATCTTCCCCGGCACGACGGCGGAGACCGGCCGCTTGTCCTGCAGCCGCACCAACTCCTCTTCCTCCTCGCGCGTAAGCCGCCGCGTGAAGCAGCCGGAGAAGTCGTGCGTCGTCTGCGCGTGGTGGCCGTGGCGCAGCACGCTGCTGAGGGCCGGCAGGGCGCAGCCGGCGACGGTGCGGCTCACAGGTAAAACGCGGCGGAGCATCGCTGATCAACTTTGCTCACTTTCGTCACGGTAATGTAACTCTCTCTCTCTTTCTCTACCCACCTACCTACTACCTACCTACTTACTTAACTACTTAGTAGCTTTTGATTTCTTTTTCTGAAGAATGCTCACCTCAGAAAAAACAAAAGAAGAATAAGAAAAGGAAGATGAAGAGGGTCTGAGATCCCCACAGACACACCCACACACAATGCATCCATCTCTCTCTCTCTCTCTCTATCTTCATATCTTTATATATAATTTCTCAGGACAATGAAACCCAACACCGTAAATTTACAATAAAATAGCATAGACACAAATAAATCCACATATGCACGAGAGGCACACAAGTGGAGGGAAGAGAAAGGGAAATGAAGGCATGTATCCAATTTTATGTTTGTCTGTTGCTTTGTTTTTGATTGCTTAAGTTGCTTTGCTTCACAGGGGTGGGGGGATCTAAACCCCTCTTTGGTTTGATTATTGCTTTTTTTTTTCTTGATACATAAAGGCAGTCCGCATGGTAGATAATAGTTATAAAAATCATGGGAGAGAGAAAATAATCACATCAAGGAAAATAAATAAATAAACATGTTCATGGAAGAAAATAAATACACAAATAGAGACCCCCTCTTCCCCACCTGTGCCCCTTGTTCTCCCCTCCCTCCCTCCCTCCCTCTTTTCACTTCACGCCACCGCTCTCATACCTTTTCTTGCAAGCATGTGTTTGATGAGTATAACATTAAGCAGCGAGACGACAATGATCACCACCGTCTCTGCCACCCCGTGCCTCAAGAGAAGTTGTTTGCTCTCCTCCACGCCCTCACGCAGAGTCTGCTCGCGTATCCGGAAGAGAATCTGGTCCTGCTGCAGCCCCAGCATTATCCCGTCTGCCCGCCGCATCACTTTCGTCAGCGGATCAATGCGGTCCTTCCATCGCTTGAGCGACGTGAGGCCGATGTTCATTTTTATCGTCTTCGCCTCTCCCGTGTACGGGCGGTTGTCGATGCAGTACGAGTACTCGCCGTGCTGGTGCTTCGTGAAGTACACGCGCTCCTCCGCCTCGTGCTCCCCCGCGTAGGAGACGTAGACAGTCCTGTTGCGCGGGTCTCTAATGTACACATCGAAGTCGTCGCCCCCGAACACGACGCGGTAGTGCAGCATCGCGCCCTCGTTGAAGTCGAGGCCACTGGTGTACATGCAGACCTCGTCGCGGCCAACCTCGAGCGAGAGATCATGCGTCGTGGAGCGCACACGGACGGCCTCTACTGTAGTCTGAGAGACCGATATTATAAGTAAAGCTAAAATGCACACCCACGTGCAAGAGAATTCTCGTTGGAAGAGAGGCATTTCTTCTTCTCTGCTAATAAAAAAAAGAGAAAGGAAAAGAATACTATTAAAATATGTGCTGCGTATTTCACCACTCCTATGTATATCTACAAGAAACAAAACAAACAATAGTTGTGTACATAGATACAAAATAAGGGTGGATAAGGAAAAAAAAGAAAATGCATACATACAGAGTAAAGGATAGGCATATTACTATGCAGGTTTGTAACGGAAAGCATGAGAAAATCTTTAATTAGAACCAAAAAAAGAAAAAAAATGAAGAAAGATTTGCTGCTGTTTTACATCTCATGCCAAATGGAATTTTCTTCTACACAGAGACAAATAAATATAAGTAGAAAAAGAGAGAAATATACAGATGCGTGTATACATGTGAATACATCATCATCACCACAATAACACCACAAACGCCCGCAAAGAGCAAAACAAAAAAAAAAGTATACATCGTATCAAGGAAAAAAAAAAAATTAATGTTAATAAGAATAATAATTTTTGTTTTTTCTTTTATGCTCTTCATTTCGTTAACTTCAACGGAGTGCTGGTACGAAGAAGATATCTATCAGAAACAAACCGCGCGTGGCAGAAATCAATATTGTAATCACCGTCCTGTACTGGAATAGACACAGACGGCACTTCGCGTCCATCCGCAATCGCTTCATTCACCAATTTCATCTGTCGCTCCAAATATGTGGTGTTGACGTCTTCCTCGCAGGGCCCGAGCAACACCTCCGACCAGTTGATGGAGCCATCCAACTGAACCGCCGAGATGCAGCGATTCAATGTAGGCAGCCGCTGCACCTCCGCACGAAAGTCCGCGAGTGGCACTGTATACATGGGCATGACGTTCTCCACCGACTGGTAAACTTCGTTGCACAACGCGGGGACCTCAGGGACGCGTGAGGCAAATATCGCTGATAGAGCACTGAGCATCATGTTTACATCGGCGATGGAGATAATACTGTCGTCAAGTAGTCGCTCACATAGTATCCGTCTGCAGTGTACGGCTGCCTGTATCTCTAAAGGAACGAAAAGAACACTTACGCTATAAAGAAAATCCTTGAAGTCCATCGTACCTTTACTGCCATAATCAAAAAATCTAAATAAATATTCAGTGTCATCTTTCCAGAGTGTCTTTTCATCAAACATGCAACTTAGAAGGAAAAAAAGCTCCTGTGAAGTAACTGCGCGCATTCCAAGCCGTCGTCCTGTTTCGCCAAAGTTCTTGAGCACTGCATCCCGACCCATTTTCCGCAGTCGTGACACAACAGAGTTATGTCGCAGGAGAAGTTCAGAGAAAAGTCGTGGAAGAATCTTCACTACTACCCGCTGCGGTAGTGGGGATGAAGACGACCGCAGCATTTCGGCAGATGCTGATTTGTCGTATATCTGTGAAGTGTCACATGCAGTGTCACCATCCATGACGGAGGCGTGTTCCTTCTCATAATCATTCGCACAGGCGAAGGAGCGTAAAGTCCGCTTCTTCAGTGTTTCCTCAAAGTCACGCACTTCCATCAAAGTCTCCGCCGCCTCCACGTCTTTTGGCATCGCGTTCATTGTGGGAGTAGGCGTGAAGCCTCCCTTCACAGCACCCGATGCAGTCTTCGTAGCGGACATCGTGTTCCAGGTGGCCGTGCTCCAGCCCGTTGTGTTTGTGGCTGCAGAGCGCGAGCGCAGTGGGTGCGGTCTTTGCTGTTTCATTTGGTTTTCTACACGTCGATAGGGCGGGTGGGACGGGTCGTGCATCACCAATCCAACAGTGCGAAGGGGGTTCAGAAGGTTAGGAGATGATGACATTGGATCGCTTACAAACAAATAAAAATGGGGAGGAAAAACACCAAACAAACTTCTGCCCACTCTTTTGTGTCTGTGTGTGTGTGTGTGTGTGTGTGTGTTTCTTGTCGTTTCACACGCAACGAACCTAAAGACATACACACACACACATAAGAAAAAATAAAATAAAATCAGGTTTGAAGTACAGCAAAACAATAATAATAATTTTACTCCCTCGTTGCTGTTGGCTAATTTGGGGGATAGGGGCGCATCAAAAGTGCATCAAGGTTTTTATCCAATTAATTTCGTTAGATTGCAACAACAGTGTTTCAAATACACCCATCTTCTTATAATTCCTTTTTCCCCCATTATAAACAGACACACAGAGACGCACACCCTCTCTCTCCTCCTTACTTTGATTTCTTCGCTAATGTCTTCTCCGCCTGGCGCAGTGTCTGTGAAAGTTTCTTTCCCTCCGCGCTGGCGAGCACCGCCTTGGTCGCCACGCACTTCTCCAGCAGCGACCTCGTGACTGCGGCCTTCAGGTCGCCGGGGTGCAGCGCACCCGACTGGGCGTCCCCGCGGAGCTGCGCCTCGTGTGTGTACGTCACGTCGCCGCCGTTCTCCGCCGGCCGCTCGACCGTCACCGCTCCGCACTCGTGGATGATCCACGCGGCGATGGAGAGCACCGGGTTTGCCGCCTCGTTGGGCGCGCAGTACGCCTTCTTTATCTTGCGCCGCACATCCATCTCTGCGTCGTCGAGAAACAAGACGTCGTCAGCGCTGGCAGCGGATGCCTCCGGGCGGTGCAGAGGGGGGATTCTGCCCTCCGCGGCGGGAATGGAGGTGACGCGGCCCTCGAAGAATTTCTTCACAATTTCGTGGTGGCCACGTTCACGGGATGCAGAGATAATGTGTGTCGCCTTGAGAATGGCTACATCCGCAACATACATGAGAGAGGCCACCAAAAGACCGGCGTTTTTGATTTCGCCGTATGCATCCTCCATATGCTGCAGTAAATTACGGCGGCCTGCGTTAATGGCAGCGATCCAGTAATCATTAGGGTGGTCCAAAATAAGTTGGCTCTGGCGCACAACACGCACTCGTTCCTTGTCCTTCAAAAGATTGGCCTGTAGGAGTGCAAGGTTAAACTCCAGTGCAGCATTAATATATTTTTCCTCCCCCGTTACGTCATTAGAGGAAAACGCAGTCCATTCAGGGAGTAGCAATACAACTTCCCCATCCGCGTGCTTTTCCAGAAACTCTTTTATTGCATCGGATATGGCAACAGCAGTATCCACAGGCATTTTAATCACTGCTGGCAGCCAGGCAACCGCCAACGGTGTTGCGGACTGCTCTAATGGAGCGGCCTCTTCCACTGGCGGTGGAGAACCTCCTCCTTTACGGAAAGACTTCACTTTCTCCAGCAGCTCACCGGCATGGGGGTCACGTGCAAAGTGTTGGCGCACAGGCTCCAGCAATTCATTGAGTTGCATAATAAGCGCATCTTTTAATGCCTCCTCCGTAACTGTGCCAACAACAAAGGCCTCATCCAGTTTCTCATATGTTGTATACACAACACCGTCCACAGTGACGCTGGCGCCAGGACGAGAATAAATAACGTGTTGGAAGTAATCCAAAACCGGATTTTTGTCTTCACCTGACACTGGAGCACCGTCTTCAGAAACTTCTGCCATCATCTGCTTCGTCCGTGGGCAGTATGCCTGGCGAATCTTTCGTTCCACGTCCTCTCGTGTATCCTCCATAAAAATAGCGCTCTCAGGGTCACTCTTACTCATCTTTGCCTGGCCCTGCTTGAGACCAGCAAGCATGTGGTGGGAGAGAATAACGGGCTTGAGCTTTCGTCCAATGAGATCACAGTACTCTCGAGCCAGCATGTTTACTTTACGTTGATCCAAACCAAGTTGGCAAATATCTGCCTTAAGGAAAAATATATCTGCGCATTGCATCAACGGATAAAGAACTTGTGCCGCAGTTAATGTGCCTTCCTGTTTGCCCATAATTGTGCAGCACTTCTTTATACGTGCGATGGTGTTGCGCCGGCCAATGTCAAGTACAGTCTTCCAGTATGCATTTGTATTATTCGTGATCTCATCGCTGCTCCACAAGAATACCACCTTTTCCATGTTCATGCCAGCCGCCTTCCACACTTCGATAAGGTACTGACCTACTACGCGGATTTTTTCCAGCTCACCGCCCATCTTGTCATTCATCAGAGCAAACCAGTCTGCTACCCAAAAGATAAACTCGCAGCCGCCTGTTGTGCACTTGTTGACATTCACAGCCTTGAACACACCTTGTGCAATATGCATGCGACCGGAGGGCTCAAAGCCGTCATAGCAGCGGATATTTGGCTTCTTTGTGATGAGATTCAAAAGCTCATCTTCTTGTATGCACTCCTCACCGACAGAGCGGACAAGCGCGTAACGCTCCTCCGCCGTCATTCCCGCTGGGTTGTCTGCTGCCATGCCGCACGGTCTAACAGAACTGAGTCGTGTCGTGTATGTAAGCGGGCTGCGAAAGAACTGCCCCGTTGAATGCCCGAATTGGTGTCGCCTGAGTGGCCGGCAGAATAATGACAAGAGCCACGTTTGTTTGTCTGTTTGTTTTCCACCCTTCTGCTTGGCTGGTTCTTCCTTAGTTGCACCCGAAAATAATATTACTTGCTTAATGCTGCTGAATGCACAGAAAGAGAAAGAGAGAGAGAGAAAAAGGCATGCATACAGAAGAGGGAAAAATCACATCAGACAAAGTAGACAAAATGACGGCAAGACGAAAAACAGAATCCCAAAGTGACGGCCCATAGAAAACAGCATCAGGAAATGGAAATAGACGACGTTAAACACAGGTACATAGACAAACAAAAAAAGAAAATAAATAAATTAAAACAACGGAAAAAAAAAATTGTAATAACTGAGATCTTTCAGAATAGCACACACAATAAACTCTTGGAACTAGACAAAGACTTACTCATGTATAAACAAAAACAAAAATAAATAAAATAATAATAATAATAATTATTATTATTATTATACATATATATATATATGGTCCAAATCGTACAAACTAGATAGCGAGAAATGCTCCCAGCAGGATGGTAGGAAGATGCACTATACGACGACAAAACTAAAAAAAAAAAGAATTCATACTTTTTTTTGTTTTTTATTGCATTTTTTTTTTCCACAAAACAGAGGTTACGATGATTTGCCACCACCTCTTTCCCAGTAACACACAAAATGGACCCACACAATTCCGTCCTTTTTTTTTGTCTTTGTTCTTCTCTCTGTAGATACACCACGTTGATTAGTAGGAGAGAATGTGAAGGGGAGGGTTAAGGCGGGGTGGTTCCTTAATGCCGCCACATTAAAAATAACACACCGCCGACGTACTCACTCTGCCAGCTATCAACGGCAAAAGGCGGAGGAATTTCAAACTCGATTTGAAAATCACCCGCTGGAAAAGTGTCCAAAAGGACTTTGGCGTGTGCACCGGCCACATCAGGAGTGTCGTTGTTATCATTTAACTCCGGCGCACCGCCGTTAGAAGCATAAGAAGGACTTGTCGTCGTGATGGGGGTGGTGGTGTCAGGCAAGGAAGCAAAGACAGAAGCCGGCCCTACAATCTGACTGTTCCACGAGCCACCAATGACAATCTCACGCGGCCTCTCCGAAGACTCTACAAATACTTTGGACATGGAAATCCCGGGGATCTGCAGCATGATAATAAAGAGTTGATTGGGTAGATGCATGATCTTTGACGGCGGTATGTAATGGTGGTGACACTCGCTGTTGTCAATGAGCTGATGGGGTGAACCTTCATCCTTCACAGACGCAGGGAGGGTTTCTCCTCCCTCCAGCGATGCATCATATGAAGTTTTTGTAAGAAAGGAAATAAATGTTGATAAGGCTACACGCATCAATGCCACTGTTTTCTGCCGTGGCAATTCCCCCTCACCTCCGGTTTCTTGAGTACCTCTGCAAACACCACAACTCACGGACAGATCCTTCAGGGTCTGCAGGAGGGACTGAAGAAACATCTCAAGGTATTGCTTGCGCCTCTGCGAAGAGAACAATCTCGATGGCGGGGACACAACCGCCCGCCCCAGCCGCTGCCTCGCAAGCTGCAGGAGACTCATCTTCTCCATTGCCCGGTAGAGATCGAAGAACTCTGAAAATCGCTTCACGACACTCCACTGATGCGCTGTGGTGCGGACGAGCACCTCGTACCACGTCACCATCTTCTGCGCGACGTCCGGCGCAACCCGGGCGCCCACAATTGTGACGGAGACAACGTCGACGGCTCGCGTTGGGAGACTCGGGCCGGCGAGCGGCGGCGGGACGTGGACGACGTAACCGCAGGACACCGCCGCCCCGCCCGCGTCGTGCACTTCACTGAAGACGTCGTCGTCGTCCTCCTGCAGACTGCACCACTGCGACATGTATGCTAAAAAGTGACCTCAGCCACGCGCTCTAATTTTTGGTTTACTTCTTTCTTTCCCTCTTTCCTCTCGGTCGCGGAGAGGGAGAGATCTTCAGAAAAGGGAAAAGATAAAAGAAATACGAAGCGTATGAATAAGAGTAATAACAAGAAGGGTAAAGAGGAAGGCCGTCCCATTACTATTCGGTTGTTGTATGCAACTTCCTATAATATATATATATATATATATATATATATATATATATGCGTCAAACAGTCACAGTGGTGAAGCGGGCAGTAACAAAATAATAGTAATAATAATAACGACAGCAGTCACCAGTGATAAAAGAAAATGAGCAAAAGATAAAAAGAAAAAAAAGTGAAACCGAACGACCTCCCAATACCCTAAAAGAGAAGGTTGCAGTTCAGTTACATATGACGCACAGATAAATAAGGAAAATGAAGACTAACAAGAAACAAACAAGCAACCAAAAGGATAAGAAGAATGTCAAATAAAAAGAAGATCCAAATTTATTAAGAATAATACCGCGGATTTCCTCTTCCTCTTTGTAAGTGCACTCCCTTTTATTCTTTTCTGTTTACTTCCTTTTGTTTTTCTTATTCTTTCTCACTCCTCCTCCCTTCCCCTCTTACTCTTTTTTCTTCTTTCTTTCTTGCTCTTTCTTTTACTCCCTCTCTCTCTGTTTCCCCCTCATCACATAACTTACGCTACAATAACTTCGTCCAGTAGCTCACAAAAAAAAAAAAAGAAGAATCAACAACAACCAACAGCAACAGCAACCAACATACAATAACACACACACACGCAAACTCATACACAGAATAAGACAAAAAAAAAAGGAAGCAAATATGGAGATACATGAATAGCAAACAAGCGGAAGAGAAAAGAAGGGAAAAAAAAGACAGCACATCTATCCCTTCCGTTCTTTTTATTTTCTTTTCCTTTCTTCTTCTTCATTGCAATGCTATCCATAACGAAAGAAGAACTGTTGGTGGCCACCACCGGGGCCAAATGGGTTGCCGTGAAATGTGAACGGATGGCCGTAAAAGGGTTGGCCACGACTCTGCTCGTGCGGTTTCGTTGGATCCTCACCGTTGTCGTACATCTCCCGCTTCTTCTCGTCCAGCAGAACCTCCTTCGCCTCGTTGATGTCGCGGAACCGCTCGTCCGCCTTCTGCCGCTCCTTCGCTGAGAGCTCCTGCGAGCGGAGTTTGTCGGGATGTATTGTCTTGGCGAGATGTCGGTAGGCGCGTCGGATTTCGGCAGCATTGGCCGTTTTTTTTAAGCCCAGAATTTTATAATAGTCCTTTCTCCCTGCGGTCCTCCGGAGGTTTTCTATCTTTTGCCTGAACTCATTCAGACGCTCGTGATTTGGATTTACGCGCTGTGCTTGTTGCAGCTCCTCCTCCGCACTTTTAATGTCATCCTGTAGTAAATACAGTTCCACCTTCTGCAGATAAATGTTGCAGGATGCGGGGTTTTCCTTACCAAGAAACTCAATGGCGTTCTGGCACACAGTAGGGCCTGCCTCTGTGTTATGTAGCCCCACAGCTACAGTGCAACGCCACATAAGCAGCTGGTCCTTGTATGGAGGATTCTCTTCCATTTTTTCAGCATCATCAATCTGCTGCAGAGCCAAATTATAATCCTTCGCATCGATTGCATCTGTCACCACTTTTGTGATTTTCATTTGCCCCCGCACCAACTTGTGTAACTGGGCACATGCGGCGTACTCTGGGTCCAGTGAGAGACACATCCTCAGCTCTGCACGCGCCTGCTCAATGGCCCCCAACGCACGATATGCACGTGCGGCCAATGACATCGCTACTAAGTTTTGTGGCTCCTTCTGAACAATGTACTTGAGTTCATCCGATGCAGCTTGGTTATCTCCGCACGCCAATGCACATTCAGCACGCTGGAGCCGCAGCTCCACGTTGTCTTTTGCGAATTTTCGAATCATGTCATGAAGAAGCAAAACGCATGTTTTGTATTCATTCACTGTTACACTCCCTTTGGACTCTTTAGACGCACTTAACTTTTCCCGTAGTGGCAGCCATGTGGAGATGTAGTGGCGCAGCTCTCCTAGTTTTTCTTGGTACTCCGCAACCTTCGCAGTCTTCTCCATTTCCTTGTAAACAGGGATAAGACTCTCGATGTCACGAATGGCCTCCTGCAAATGACCCGTCTGCGCGCTAAGCGACGAGCGAAGGGCCAACGCGCGGTGGTGTTTTCTATCCAACTGAAGCAGACGGTCCAGATCGTGCATGCATTCCTCTCGCTGACGCATCATCGACAAGAGCTCAGCACGACTGTACAGCCCGCGAACACTACTGGGATTGTGAACGATGGCCTCCGTGTACTTTGCCAACGCCTCCTGGTAATGACTACGTCCCTGTCGCATTGCCGCGTCACCAGCAAGAAGCAATTGTTTCGTAACATCATCGTCAGGCACACCCACGCAGTCCGCAGCACTGGGAGAAATAAGAATTATCATCGCAACGATGACAAGCATCGTCTTGACCTTCTTCAATCCGTAAAGCATATTAACAGAATCAAATCTATATATACTATATATGTATATAGTATATATTGTTTTCTCTTTGGGTTATGCGTGTGTGTGTATGTATGTATTCCTTTCGTTGGTTTTGTTGTTTTCACTGTCCTTCCACAACCCTAAGCAAATAATCAAACAGCAAAGTATGTACGTGCACGTGTGAAGTCTCAGAGAAGTTTCGCATTGGAGTAAACCCAGCCAGGAAGAAACAGAAAAGAAGGGGAAAAAAATGGAAAACAAAAAAAAAGAGTGAGAGAGAGGGAGAAAAGAAAGAATCAAACAAATCTCAGGGAAACATCGTCATATCACCGTTCATTCATGACATTCATCCGTTCACTCGATACATCACAGGAGACATATGTTACGAAATATATTTTTTGGGTCCATCGCTCCGCAGACTATCTTTGTTTTCTCCTTCGCTCCTCCTCTCTTTTTTTTTCTCTTTGTTCCCTTTTAATCATGTGAAAAATGCTCGACACCAAAAGCACGTCACAGTTTGGGTGTCTGAAAGAAAAAAAATAAAGAGAAAGGCATTCAATACTTAATATATATATATATATATATATATCGAAAAAAAAACAATAATAAAATAACAAGGAAAAGAAACAAAAAGGTAAACTAAGCAAAACAAAAGGGGGGGAGAGGAAAGTACTCATTCCTCGCATTCGTTCTCTTTCCAAGTTGTTCTTTACTAATTCATTTCTCAGCTTCCCCTTATTTTTGTTTCCTTCGTAAAGAAATGGAAATGCCAAAACACAAAAAGAAGAGGGGAAATATTCGTGTGCATACACATGTGTATGCACACGTTAATATATATATATATATATATATATACATAAATATATGGTTATGATAAGGATGGGAGTCCTTCCTTATACTTCATTGTGTCGGTGTCCACGCCGGGGATGTACAAAGAAGATGCGAGTGTCTCCACTTCATCCCGCAGTTTAAGAACCTCCTTATTTTTCTTCATGGCGTCGACAAAGTCCTTCATCTTTCGCCCCGCTTCTTTCTGTATTTCAACAGATAGTTTTGCTGCACGATCCAGAATATCTGCAACGTACACCATGTCGTCTTCAATCATACCTCGTGTAGTGAGTGCACATGTGCCCAAACGCACACCACCCGGTGTCAATGCACTTTTATCACCAGGAATTGTGTTTTTATTTACAGAAACAGACACAAAGCCAAGTAATTTCTCCACTTTATTCCCTGTAATACCAAGATCACGTACATTCCACAGAACAATATGATTCTCCGTTTCACGGGAGACGAGGCGATGTCCACGCGCAAGAAGTTCAGCTGCAAGTTTCTTTGCATTCATCACAACTTGCTGTGCGTATAAAGCCCATGCAGAATCACACACTTCTTTCATTTGTGTGGCAACAGCCGCAATCTGATGCATGTGTGGGCCGCCTTGCAAACCTGGAAACACTGCCTGATTCACACGGCTCTCAAAGTCTGTCGGTTCACCATGGAATCCTTTCTTGCGGTAAAATATCATTGCCGAGCGCGGGCCACGTAATGACTTGTGTGTTGTGGTTGACACGATGTCAACGTACGGAAACGGGGACTGCAGTACACCTCCCGCGATGAGGCCCGCTGTGTGCGCCATGTCCATAAAGAGAAAACAACCGAGGCGGTCGCACAGGGCTCGCAGGCGTGCATAATCATAATCGTGAGAATAGGCGGAAGCACCGATGATAATCATAGAGGGACAAAACACTTCGCTTACCTCCTCCAGCCTTGCGTAGTCAATGACACCTTCCGCGTCGACCTTGTACGGGAAGGACTCGAAGTAAAGCGAGGTGGCGCTGACCCTTTTCTTCCCCCGGTAAAATCCATGCGTGAGGTGCCCCCCGGAGGAAAGATCCAAACCCATGATGCGGCTGTGCGGCTGCAGCAGCGCTGTGTACACGGCGAAGTTCGCGGGGGAGCCGCTGTACGGCTGCACGTTCACACCCCACTCCGCGCCGTCGAGCCCGAAGGCCTGCAGCGCCCGTGCCGCGGCCAACCGCTCCACCACGTCGACGTACTCCGTGCCGCCGTAGTAGCGGCTGCCGGGCTCCCCCTCCGCGTACTTGTTCGTCAGGCACGAGCCGAGACACTCAAGCACGGCGCGGGACGTGAGATTCTCCGAGGCGATGAGCTCCAGGCTGCGGTACTGGCGGGCCTTCTCCAGCTCGAGGATCTCAGCGAGCTGCGGGTCGTGCTCAACGAGGGAGGTAGACATTTTCCGGTGTATTTCTTTTGTTTGAGTTACGTGAACTGAAATAGAAGACCCCACTAAGGGAAATGCCTTGAGGCATATATTTCGGTGCATTCAAAACGGCATACTACAAAAAGGATAGTGGTGGTATGAAAAGGAGAGGAACAATAAACAAAGGAAGGAGAATTACTCTGCAGTAAAAGAAAAGAAGGTGCAAATATACCTACGGCATATATGCACACACTACTACTATTACTACTACTCTCCCTTTCTCTCTCTCTCTAGCAGTTTTATTTTTATTTTTATTTTTCATCTTCCTCCTGAGCTTTTCATTGAGCACATGTTACTCACCAGTGGAGCACAACGTCTCCTTCTCTGATGGTCCAAGCGATCCTGCGTCAAACAACTGTGTCGGAAAAAAGCAGACATCCCAGTTGAAGCCGTATTTCTGCCGCAAAGTCTCCAACGCCTTGAAGGCATTCGCCACAGTATCAAAGCGAACTAGCACACGAACCATCTCACGACGCATACGTGTCTCAATGTCGACAGAGGCAGAAGATTCGTCCTTCTCCAAACGCGACCGCACAGACGCCCTCTCCTGATGGCTTAATACCACATAGCGCACTGCACGCACAACACCACACTGCCCACATATATCTTGAATGCCTTCCAAAAACGCATTGCGTGCGGCCACGTTGGCTGCAGTGTTGGCGTTGTTACTATTATTATTATTATTATTATTATTGGCATCATCGAGGAGTTCTATCGGCGGTCCGTTCCGCGCGAAGCGAATAAGAATCGTCGAGCTCGGCTTCCCGGGGTTCGCCTTCCGTCTCTCCGTGGCGCTCGTGTCCTCCCGCACGACATACCCGCCAGCCGCCAATTCGGACTTCTGAAAGACAAGCGGCGCGCTGCTGCCCGCAAGAGAACCCGCCATCGTCACCGCCGGGGATGAAAGTGCGCACGTCGTTACTTCACCCAGTGACGATGATGATAGCAACGATGAATTCCCGCCGCCCTGCGCAGAGTCCGCGGCAGCCGCGCTGTTGTCACTCGCACCGTCCTTTGCGGCGAGCGCGCTCTTCAGCTTCTCCAGCCTCTCGCCGATGCGCCCTTTGCGGTGCGCGCCGGCGGCGACCTTCGCCTTGTGCGCCGCCTCGATCTCGTCGCGCTCCAACTTGACGGCGGTCGTGATGCCGAGCGCCGCGCTCTGGCGGACCCGCCGCTGGTGAAGTTCCTCCGCGCTGAGGCCCAGCGGGATCGCCCCGTCACCCACCGGCGCCGCGTCGGCTGCCGCGAAGGGCGACGGCGCCGCCTCCGCCGAGGCCGCGAGCAGCCGCGAGATGTCGTTCTTTTGCGCCTCGTCGCGAGCCCGCTTCCAACGGGCGACTTTGACGTCGCGGTAAATGTTCGCCGCCGCCGGGTCGTACATAACCATCACGCGCAGACTACTGGAGGAAACGGCGCAGGGAGAAAGAGAGAGAGAAAAAAAGAAAAAGAAATAAGGAATAAAAGAAAGAAATGCAAAAAAAAACAAAAAGTAAGATCTCACTTCCAGCATGAATGTGGAAACACATGCATTGAGAGCACTCGCGCAGTAGATATTGTTTTTTTTTTTGGCAGATAATGAAAGAAAGAGAAAGATAAAAAAAGGGAGGGAAGAGATCAGTAGTAAAAAAAAGCAAAAACAAAAAAAAGAAGAACATTAATAATAAAAAGAGGTCACAGCCAAAAATTATTGGCTGCTAGTGCATCTGCATGTATGCTGTGTCACTTGTTCTCTGGCTTTGCTCTGCAATAAAAAAAAAGGAATACATGCGTGTGTACGTATATATCCATGAGCATTGAACTCATACGGTTAAAAAAAAAAACAGCAGCGCTCTCTCAGAGACATAAACGCATCCTCCTCACATTTTATTATTATTTTCGCCTAAAAACTAAAACTAGAAATTCAAATAAACGATTGACTCCATAATACACTCCAAAAAAAAAAAAGACTCACTACCCAACCATAACGCAAGGATGATGCTCCCCTGCTCTCCCCAAACATCAACGAAAAATACACAAAACAAAGAGAGGGAGAAAAGCACCGTAGAGCACGGGCAAAAAAATTTGTGTATCCTTCAGCCACCATCACAAATACCAACAATGTAAATGCACACACACAATCACACAGTGAGGCAGCTGTGCGTGCATGTACGTACGTCTGCATGTAAGCGTTTACGTGCTGAGTGTTAAGCTGACGAAGGAAACAATGTAAGTGGGGAGTCTAAGTGCCGTGAAAACAAAAAGAAATTTCCACATGGTGCAAACATCATTTTAAAAAAGCAAAAAAACACAAACACAAAGAAGCCTACACGTGGGAAACGGGCATGAAAATTATAATATATATTTTTTAGAACTTGCATGCACACACAAATATACACACACACACACACACATATATATATATATATATATATATATGTTTATTTATTTATTTTCTCTTCCTTTCCAACAATCATTTACTCACGTTTTTCTTTTGTTTCGTTTTATTTTCTTTATTCTCTATTTTTATTCTTTTGGTTGCACATACGTATATACGTTTGTATAAACTACTTCAGCCCATCCATCCTCTTATCGACATGAGGCTGAGGCTTATCATCATGGTTGTAACTAACTTTCCTAGCGAAATACTCGTGACCATGGCGCTTTTCCCTTTTCCTCTTGCTGTCCTCCTCACCCAACAACGAGGATTTCTTCTTGTGCATGTCTGCACTGGCGGTCCCTTCCGCAGATCCCTTACTGTCACTTGAGCGATGACTTTGTCTCATGAATCCCTCACCACTCTCCGACGGGTTCACAATCCACGGGTCCTGCAGCAGTGCATCCGCCGTCGGTCGCATGGACGGGTCTCTCTGCAGGCATTTCTGCAAAAAGTCCATAACTTTCTGCGAGAACGTGTACCCCTTCGGTATCATGTCGGGGAACAGCTCCCCTTTTATCTCCGCCACCCGCATCATCATCGAGTACTGGTTCGTCACCTCCGCGAAGGGCGGGCTGCCGGTCAACATCTCAATAACGCAGCAGCCGACGGACCAGATGTCACTCGGCAGTCCACCGTTCTGCGCGAGGATCACCTCCGGCGCCATGAAGTGAGCCGTTCCCGCGAGGGTCGTCGAGTTGTTCGAGTCGAGAAGATTTTTCGCGGTGCCAAAGTCAGAAATCTTCAGCGTCCCGTGGGGATCCACAAGGAGGTTATCGCCCTTCAGGTCGCGATGCATAATGCTCTTGCTATGTAAGTACTTTAACCCTTCCAGCATTTGGCGGGTGTATACGGATGCTTGTTTTTCTTGGAAAGGACCAAATGTACGTAATACACTACTTATACTTCCGCCAGATACATATTCCATATAAATACGAAGGCAACTCTCATCACATTCTTCTCCTAGGCATTTCACAATATGTGGATGGTCTAAAAGTTTTAATAACGCAAGTTCTTTGCGAACAGCCTTCACAGCTTTGTTCTTTGCACCAGGTAAGAAGAAAATTTCCTTCACAGCTATAATATGATTTGTATCTCTATCCATCGCCTGGAACACAACGCCAAAACTGCCCTTTCCTATGAGTGCCTTATGCGCAAGACTTACATGCATGGGTCCCTTCACCTCCGAGTCTTGCGAACGTGTGACACTACTATGCGTCACGTCAAGAACATTAATTCCATTACGAGAGCGATATATAGATTTATCATGACTATCCATCACTTCCTTCCCCCGCTCCTTCTTCGTCGAATGATCTTTCTTTTTCTTTTTCGGAGATGATGTAAACTCACCCATGGCGGAAGAAGTAGAAAGCGCATCATTATTCGCCTGTACTAAAGAGGCCATGCGTGATGTTTCTGAGCCATTAGAGCGCGGTGCCAGCGTTGGACTCGTGCTATCCCTTTCCTCCACCACAACGTTGTCGTCCTCGACGTAGTAATCGTCGTCCCTCCCAATAGAGAAGGACTGCTTCTGCTGCCGGCGGTGGGCGGGGGAGGCGGCGCCGCAACTGTCCAAACACAGCGGCGGGTCGGCGGTCAACATCTCAAGCCCGCCGCCGTGGTTGGAGCGGAGTGTACATCCGAAGTGGGAACTGCTCGAGCCGTGGGACAAGAGCAAGAGATTCGTGCAGTTAACCGGGGCCTTGGTGTCTCCGTGCATCCCGGAGACGACATCGCGCTGCAGCTTGGAGGAGGTTCCAATCACACGTTTTTCAAAGTTGAGTCTTGCGGGACTAGGAGCAGTTGTGAACATTGCGAGAGGTGCTCTCACCAGGACCTTCGTTCCTTTTGTTTTCGTCTTAGTTTGGCTCCCTTTTGCTTCTGTCTGTGTGTGGGTGTTGTTGCTGTCGCTGTTGTTGTCGCTTTACACGAACCTCCTTTAAAAAAATATATACTATTTGTTGTTCTTGTTTTGGGTATGTATGTATGGGCGTAATGTATATATATGCACACACTTTTTCCCCTTCTTTCTTTTGTTCCTTGTAATATTTTCCTTCTTGTTCTACGTATAGTTCGCGGCTTTGCTTCCTCCCTGTTGATATATTTTCACCCACTCCCTCCACAGGCACACACTGAAAGAGAGAGAGAGAGAGTGCGGACGAGACAAGAGTACACGCGTGCACGGTCAAAGAGCCACACAGCAAGAGGACGGATGTATTCTCCGAGCACCCGCACGCACACCTAACGCCTTTCAGTAGTGGATGCAAGCAAGAAATGTGACCTAATACACGTCGACGGGGCCGTTGGTCCCACTACAGCAACAGAGAAGCCTGGAAGGAAGAAGAACAGGAAAGGAAAATTAATAATAAACGGTTTGGTTGCTTCTTCAATGTATATATATATATACATAACAAGAGAAGTGTATTTATGCAGGCTCAAGACAACAAGAACATCACCACCGAAAAAATAAATAAATAAATAATCAAGAACAAATTTCCCACCACCCCCTACACAAACAAATACAAAAGCAAGAGAAATCGAAAAACAAAAAAAAATCTGTCTCATGACACCAGTAAATAGCAAAAAAAAAAGAACAGCACACACCCACAGAGAAAGAGAGAGATAGCAAAAAAAAAAGAAATTGTGCAGTTCAAAGAACTAAAATGAGAAAACATCAGCAAAGATATCATCTGTTTTCCCCTCATTCCATGCATCCTTTGAAACCAGAACAAGAGGGCGAGGTCTCGGTGCCTGATGCCGTCCTTTGCTCTTTGCAGAGTGTGCCACCCCCTCCACTTCTCCTGAATCTCCCGTGCGTACAGCTGCAGTGAACAATGCACTGCTGAGAGCAGAGGGAGCGTCGCCGCTTCCAGGGGGCCGCGGCAGTGGAGAGTTCATGTGAAAACGCCGAGCCGCCGCATCTGCGAGTCCTTTGCTCGAGCCGTCATGTTTTCTCCTACTTCCACTTTTCTGTTTACTGCTGCTCTTGCTGGTGTTTACATTCACCGGAAGGCTCTGCAGCGGGTGTCGGTGGCCACTGGACTTCAGTGCACTGAGTGGCACACGTGTGCCGAGTGTCAAGATATCCCCAAGAGAAGTAACAGAGGAATCAGACGAACCATCGTCATCGCCATTATTATTATTATTATTATGTCTGTGTTGCTGCCGTGATTCCGGGTGCGTGCGGCGCGTTGCAATGGCTGGCACCAAGTCGGTATTGCTGCGTGGCCGCTTCTTCTCCGTTTGCGGCGCGTTGTTCGCAGGGCGGCCCCGCCGTGTAGCCGCCGTCTTCTTCGGCGGAGTGTTGCGAGTTGTGTACATCTGCGACCCGTCGCCGTCTCTCTTCCCGGCAGAGTTCCGCACGGGTTGTTGTTGTTGTTGTTGTTGGGGGAGACGCGCGGCTGCATTTGCCCGTTCTTCTTCTTCCCTTTTCTTCTCTTGTTTCTCCTCCTCAGCACGGCGTGCCAACACCACAAATGACTGCTGCTGCCTCTCATGCATCTCGCGGCGCACCTCGTCCTCAGTTGCCACCAGCGACCCGCGCAGAATTGACTCCTCCGCCGCAACGCCCTCGCGCGCCTCCTGCTGCAGCGCCCGCAGCCGACGCGCAGCCACACGCGACTCATGCGCAGTTCGCGCAGACATGAGAGTCGCCTCCCGCTCCGCCCGCTCGCTGCATACACGCAGAAGCCGTGCGTGCTGCTGGCGGCGAAACACACGAATGGCAGCGCTCGCCTGTTGGAGAGACTGCACGCGGTGCTCCAGAGTGGCAACTGCCCCATGCTGCACCTCCTGCTTTTTCCGTAATAGCGCCGTCTCACGTAATGCCCGCTCCCGTTGGGAGACGGCATGCTCCCTCTCCTTAGTTACGGTCGCTAGACGCTCCTTCAAGACATGAATCATCATATTCCTTTGCATCTCCACGCCGGCGATGTTCTCTTGCCCCAAGATACAGCAGCACTCATTGAAGCGTGCAACCACCGCCATCCGATCACGTCTGACAGAATATGAATCAGAAATAGACAGTGCAGTTTGTAGTGCCATTCTGAAAATGGCATTCAGCCCTTCCTTTGCAGAGAAACTTAGTTGTGCCTCTGTTAACTCCGCCTCAGCCATCAACAACTGACGTTCTTTTTCCTGGGAGTCTCTCCATGCGTGGAGAATATCAGCACGCGCCGCCTCCTCACGCCGCCGCAACTCCTCCTGTGATGTACTCTGCTCCATGTGACATTTCTGCAGGACCCCCTCCAGCCGCTCTGCCTCGGCGTCAAGACAGTTGAGCCGCTCCTTCAAAATCCCCCTCCCGGCATCAACACGCCGCACCACCTCCACCAGACCGCCCACGCGAGTCAGCACTGTGAATACTTCTTTCATTTGACGGGAGAAGTCGTTGCGCTCCTGCAGCGCCCGCACAAGAAACGCCACCCGCGCGGGGCACCCCGTCCACGCGGTGGCGCAACTCTCAAGCGCCTCCTGCAGACGAACCAACTTCTTCTGCTCCTCGCCCATGAGGGACGCAAGCGCGCCGAACTTCATTGAGCCCTGCTGCAACTGCTGCTGCAGCCGCGCGCTCTCCTCTCGCAATTCCCCCAAATCCTGCCGGCGGCGCTCAACGTCTGTGATAATTTCCTTCAAACCAAAAAAGAGCGACCGCTTCGTCCGCTCCATTTCCATCAGTTGTGACTCCAGCCGCTCGTAGTTGCTGGCCTGCACAACCTTCTGCTGCAGCAAGGCATCCGTGCAGGTCTCCAGTGCTGACATCACGCGAGTTGTGTGGCTGCACAGTTATCGCCGTATTCTTCGTCGTCTCTGTTCCCACACCCCCACAAAAGAAAATGAAGCAACAGTCAACAGCAAAACTAGAAAGAAAGGAAGAAAAAAGTCAACTCCGAAGGGAAACGTTCTCCTGTAAGTATCCCTTTTTTTCACAACTCTTCAGACTGTTTATCTGCTGGTGAAGTTGATCCTTGTTGTGCCCACTCTTTAACCTTCCTTCTTTCTATGAGCCCTTTGTTTATCTGTGGTCTCTGTCTGCGAATGTCTCTCCCTCTCTTCTGAAGTCCTGTTTACGTCAGAGAAAAGAAAAAAAAATAGTAATAATAATAATAATAATGTTACAGTCAGGCGCAAGAAAAGAAAATCAGTTCATCTACTCCTCCCTTCTTCCTCTCTTTCCTTTAAGTTTTCTCCCTCACCCATCACACACAATAACAAGAATGCAACAATCAATCAGTCATGAGACACGGACATTACATAACACAGGAATAGCAATCAAGGAAGCAAATACTCTCACCACCAACCTCTCATATATACATATAGACACATATCTCCTCTCACTTTTCAGTCACAGCAATATATTGTTCCCTCAGCAGCTGCAGTACCTCTTCCTCATTCTTGAAAATTGAAGGAAAACATAAAATGAGACGTTCCAACTCTCGTTCTTCATGTGATGGAAGGTTGCTGCCCTCACCGCCATTGTCACTCTCATCACCATCACTATCATACGCTGGGACAACTTGTTGGTTCAGTTTTATCATGAATTTTTTCTCTATATTGTTGTCATCGTCATCATCGTATCCCTCTCCTTTCCGCCTGAGAATTTCCTTCACCATCCCCACCACACACTCTTGGACTGGTATTGGAAGTGCAACAAGAATAGGACCCAGCATGGGCCCAATGCACTGCATGTACGTAAAAAGTCGATGTTCTGTTGGCTTCAGCAATGCTATGCGTGCCACAACAAAACACCGTAAAGCACGCCAAACAGACAAGAGCAATGATGTGCTCCCACTTACGTCTTCACCTCGCAGCGCATCAGTCATGTTTGGTGGCGATGCTGACAGTGGTCGACGGCCGTGTGTGCGTAGTTTTGTACAGTACGGGTCTTGCAGGATATCTGTGGTAAGATCGGCAGATGGTGACTGGCCACTCATGTACGTCCGCTGTAATGCATTCAGTGCAGTCAGAAAGGAATTTCCTTCCGTGACAACACGATGAACAAAGGCTGAACGATATCTTTCCTTCGCGTTCTGAAATTGTCGCGCGGCTGCGTTCACAGCATTTAGATCAACATCCGCACTCACAACAAGTGGGTCAAGGTGACCCAACTCTTTGGCAATTTTGTGTGTCTCCAGAGCTGCACAGCAGGAAAAAACAAGAGTCCCAGGTTTTAATAGTCTCGTCATGGGAGCTCCCAGTACGTCATTTACATAATCATCGTCCTCCATAGTGCGCCACTTATCCACAACATCACGTAATGTTCTTTTCTTTATTAAATACACGCGATTCTTCCTACTAGGAGACTCCTTTTCTGGCTGGCAATTATCCTCCACAACTGTTGTGTGCTTTGGACGTCTTTGCGTTTGGCGCGGGCAGTATATGCTTGCAAAGTCAAAAAACTGTGTTTGCTGGCATGCCAGAATCAAGACATGACAGTCCCGCAACGCCTGAAGTCCGTCACGCCGCCCAGTGCACTGCACCCCGCGTCCTGCAAACTCCGCGACCTTCTCCGTCTGTCGTGTGATGATGGTAATGCGGGACGGGTGGATGAGATGTGATGCCTGCAGCAAACGCTCTACAATCGCGCGGCCAACTCTGCCACCACCAACCACGACAACGCGAAATTCAAGCGGCGATAACACAGGCTGCGTGTCAGAGGCCACCACACCCCGACGTGTAGCCTGAAATGTGCTTCTGTTTAAGTTATCCTTCCCAGTCGTCCTGTCACCGCTACTACCAGCAATAGTAGCAGTACTATCACTCCTGCTGCTTCCATGATAACTATTCGTGTGGGCATCAGTAGAGGGGGCTGGAGGGTCCTCCATACATGTCTTACTTCTCCTAAGCAAAGATGGCTGTGGTGGCGGCGGGGCGCGCAACGCCGTGTATCGCTCTCGGGCCTCCGCGACGCGTCGCATTATGTGCCAAAACGAAGAGGCGCCCTCATTCAGAAGCGCCTGGCACGATGAAGCTGTGTGGCACACGTACAAACACTGCTGGGTGATGATGGAAACAACGAGAGGAGCTGCGCAGATAGACGGGTGAATAGAGGAATCAACACACGTGAGGCCCACAACACCATCAAGCAGATGTTGTGTCGTCTCCTGCATGATGCATACACACACAGAGAAGGAGAGAGAAAGGAAAACGGGTCTTTTTCTCTTTTTCCTCCCTTCCCCCTCTTATATTTTTTTTCTTGTGAGTGGGTCTTTTTCCTTCCTTACAGTCTCTTAAAACAGACGGGCAGTGAATACCAAAAAAAAAACAAGAAACAATAAGAACTCAATGTCGTTATGACTTATTATAATAACATTCAGAAAAAAATCCACTCGTCACACGGCGAGAGGAAAACAAAAAAGAAAAATATACTCCAAAATCAATCAGCTAAAGTATCGGTAAGAACAGGAAAAAAACAAGAAATGTTTCTTTTGTTTGTCTTTTACTCTTTTCTTAAAAACTAAAAGAAAAATCAGATAATAGAAATCGGTAAGGGTCGAAACGGGCACAACACCTGGGCAGCTGCTCAATTTCCTTCAGCTCCATGCTGTTTTTTTTTTTTCTTTTGTTCTTTGCCTCTTGTATTCTTGCAAAGACAAGGAGCTTACTTGGAAGCGTACGTCAGGTGGCACTTGCCGCAGTACTTGCGGTCCTTGTGCTGTGCCATGAACACACCGGCGCCGCAGACGGGGTTGGGGCACTCGTCGCGGGTGTGCTCCACCTTGAACGTGCCGTCGTCCTTCTCTGTCACCTTGAAGTACTTGAGCGCCCGCATCTTCTCGAGCTTGTGGCGGTGGATCGGCTTCTTGGGCTTCGTGAAGACCTTCTTCTTCTTCTTCTTTCCCTTACCGCCCTCGACGGGGACCATCACGTGGATGGTGCTCTCGCGCTGCAAGCCGCACTCGGCGAGGACGGCCTCATCGCAGAGGCAGTGGCCGCCAAAGAAGAGACTTCCCTCAGCAACGCCGGCCTTCGCCTTGAGGCTCGCGACGGTCTCCTGCGCAGTGGTCTGAACGGCAATGGTCTTGCCGGCCGCGGACCGAAGGAACAGCTGCATTCTCTCTCTTCTCACCCTTCCTTGCGGAATACGGAAAAAAAAATAGATTAGTGGAGGAAAAAAAAAAAGATAAAGCGGTATGACATGAGGAATAGGAGTCATCATCAAGTATGACAAGCAACCAGAAAAAAAAGGAAAAAGGGCAAACAAAACAATTTACAGAATCCCACAAAATTGAAAAAGAATGTATATGCGTGTGGAGAGCGAGGGGTGGGAATCAAGGCAAAAAGACAAAAGAAAAATAACTGTTAAGGGGAAAAAGAAAGTGTTACATAGAACGATGGGGCATAGGCACACGCGAAATAAAAAGAAAAAGAAAAGTAACAAACTACCCAGAACATTTTCATCACGCGCACCTCAAAGCATTCCTTTCTCCTTATTTAACTGTTTTCTTTTTTTGTTTTCTCTTCTTATTCTCCTTTTTACTTCGTATTCCTCAGTATGTATCTCATCTTGTTGAGGAATTAGATAGCACAGCGCACCCACCCACGCCCTCTCCGTCTATCATTGGCCTTCTGCCCACACCCACCCGATTACACAACAACACATACGTCCAGGAGGAAGACCGCAGATGGAAACGCCACCCCCTCCCCCCAAAGATGTCCATTTGTTTACTACGAGGAGGATCGTGCTGAGGGAAAAAATTTACATTATATTTCACTCATGTCATTTTGCTTTACTCCTCCTCCTCCTCCTCTCTGGGCGCATGTATGTGGGTTCGTGTGTATGTGTGTATATCCTCACAACACGGGTGCCCCTGGAGGTATTTGGGGAGGGACGGAAACCACAGACGCCGTCACGGGCGGGTGCGCGGGAAATGTCGGCACCGAGGTATGAGCCGTCACTGACCCGTCTGGTGTCACTGGCGGTGGGGCGCGGCTGCGAGATGTGCCCCCCCTTTCCGGCTCCATCATTTGAGGGGGCTGTGGAGCCGGTGAAGGCTCCACCATAGGTTCACCACTGCCGTTGCGAATTACAGAAACCGTTGTAGACACCGCTTTGGCCGCAGAATCAGAAGCAGAAGCACAAGAAGCAAAAATCGCCTCCTCTGCCGCAACCAGGGCTGAGATACACTCCGATGCGGCATCTTTAATAATCGTCTTACGGTCCCCCAAATCACCAAAGGACTTCTCCAGCTCTAGACGCAGTGTTTTCGTCGTTATTTGGCCGCGCTCGGTACGCGGTGTGGAGAAGACACGCTTGTAGACAGCCACACGAATGGCATCGTCGCTTTTAGAGAGAGCCACAGACGTGCTCTCGGCCACTGGCACATCCTTCTTTGCCCGTTTGGTTGTCTCCTTTCCTTTCTCACCTTCGCCAGTCACTTCCTCCTTTGATGTTGCCGCAGTTTCATCACCACTCCCACGCGCGGGCGTCGCACGTTCACGTTTTGCAGCCTTCTTTTGCTGTCCAGATGTTTTCTTTGCGGTCTTTGCTGCCTTACCGCCCTCCGGCCGCATAAGAAATGCCGTGACACCTTTGGCCACTTCCGACTGCGTCTTGGATATATGAACAGGCATTCCGAGTGCCTGGATGAGATCCCGCAATTTGTCCTTCTTCAGTTTTTGGACCTTTTGTAAGACATCCTCCCGCATTTGCTCAGGGAAGCCACAAAATGGCTCCAGCGCCCGACGTCGCTCCCCAGTCTTCCCAGCACGACCAAACACAAGTCGGTGCAGTGATTCCAATCGCGTCTCTAGTTGTTTAAATGCGGCACCACGTGTAGCCACCGCCTGCACTGCTGGTAATTGAGAAAGGGGTGTTCCTGTGCCCTCCGAAAATGCAAACTTTGCCTTCACAGAGTCTTCATCAGAGGACTCATTGTCGTGACGCTCCCCAGACATGTACAGCTGGTAAGAATGTATACGAATTTATTAGTTCCTACCCTCAGAAGTATTTTTCCCCCGTTTTATCTCGCCTGCTCGGTTTCTCTATATGTATGTATGATGATTGAAAGAAAACAAAATTGTGTGCCGAAGTGTCTACGTTCGAGTGCGTGAAAGAACACCTTTATATATATGTATATATCTTACCCTTCACTCGGAAAGTGGAAAAAAAAAAAAATTGAGTCCTCTTCAGAGCAACAAATAACAAAAGAAAAAGAAAAGCAAAGTAAAGAAGCAAAATTTGTAGTAGTAAGAGTGACCTTCCCCGTTCAATGCAGCAGAAAATAAAACAACAACAAAGCAAGAAGGAATTGGAAACATGTAGAAAGAAGCATAACCATTTCACATCAAGAAAGAGAAATATGCAACCTTTTATACACAGCGAGTACAGAGTAATTTGTGCATTGTATATGCTTGGCAGCTCATGAATTCATTGTTGGCAGCAGACGGTGCAGAGTCCGGAAGGAAGGGCTCTGTTCGCAAATCGTAGTTCCACATGCATATTCATTTTCCAGAATGTGTAGCACTTCGCAAAGACGTTGCGCCAAGGCGATCTTGTTGCTGTTATCATCCCCATCCTTTTTGCTAAACGGCTCCGCCTCATTGTGTGTGGTATCCGCCCCCAACCCCGTTTCCGCATGCAAAAACATATTACCCACCCTTTTCAAAACCCCTGTCGCAACGCCGGATCTCTCCATGTCATGATTTCTTTCCCCTTCCAGAAGTTGATATACAACAGGCCGCAGGGATTGCTCGAGCACAAGTGACATCATTTCACTTCGCGGCAAAGAAGGCACGAGAGCATTGAAGAGCCCCCGAATGGCAGTCAGTCTTGAGGCCAGCACACGATCCGTCATGCCCCGTTGCCGTCCACCACTACCGGAAACATTAGATGGTGTAATATACAAGGAAATCATGTAATGCATTTCCTCCACGCAGTTGTCAACAATATCCTGCAGAGTAGCCACCAGACATTGCGTGAGGAGCTCTTCAACCTCCAGTGAATTTTCCATTGACAGCGGTTTAGAATACTTCCGAATCCAAACAAAGTTATTCGCAGCAAGACATGACACTTCGGCGGTCATCCCAGGCTGATTAGCTCCCGATGCCTCTCGTAAGAGAGACTGATTGCGCTCAATCATGGCCATTACGCAGTCTGCAGCAATCAGCGGAAGTGGCTGTGGATTTATTGTCAAGAGAGATGACACTGTGGACTCGTCATGCACCGCACTCCCCATTTCCTTCGCCAGCAAAGAAAGAAACATCAAGACAGCCCCCCACTGAAAAGCAAAGTCAGACACCATTGGCGACGGTGACAACGACGACTCCACACCAGCCTCAGCGCCATCGTCCCTCCATGCAACTCGCCGCAGCAGCAACACCGGCATCGTCTCGCAACCTCGAGAAACATCACGAATAACCCGAAGAGCCAACTCCCCAACACGACACCACACGACCCGCGAAGAAACCCAATAAGAAGAAGAGAGCGACGGCCGCAGCGCCTCCTCAACGACAACGCGCGCTGCCCGCGACGCCGCGTCCATCATCATCGACTCCTCCGCGGCGGGTAGCTCAAAGGCGGAGAGGGCGCGGCTAATGATATCGTCGAGCGCCCTGCTGGCGTTTGTCTCCTCGACGGCCAACATAAGTCGCCGCACGAAAGGGCCGAACTCACCGCAGACCATTCACTAAAGAAACACACAAAAACACAGAAAAAATATTTCGCTCTCTCTCTCTCTCTATATATATATATATATATATATTCCTCTTAAAGGAGAATTCAAACAACAGAAAGAAGACAAACATTGAATCTTGGTGACGCAGGCCACCTCACCGTGGAACTAAGGTCCAGTGCCCCGTCTATCCGGGGGAAGCCAAGTGCCTGCACTCTATTTCGACAGAGATGGAGGGCAGGTACGCCATAGCTACAGCATTACAAAGCACCAGGACCAGCCGCGTCTAGCTTGGACAAAGTTTTATCCTTGTCGGTCCAGGAGCATGTGCAAACGTGCCGTCGGCAGTATCACAAACAATGAAGACGAACACACAGCAGCACTTCCTTTCATCCATTCATCGAAGAGCATAAACCTCCAGCACATACACACATACACACACAGATGCGAAAAAAAAAAGACCATGCCAACCATTTACCATTTTTCACACAAATAAATACTCTTTTTTTGCATGAATTATTCAAGGGCAATAAAAACATTTAACCCAAACGCATGAAAAGGGAGAAAAATGGAAAAACAATATAAGCAAAGAAAAAAACACACAAGCAGATAATAGCATGTTGGAGCAAATTTATCCATATAAGTATATATACAAAGGAGAGAAGAATAGAAAAAGAACAAATGGCACAAAAAAAAAGGCAGATAAAAAAAAAACAATTTATAAATCCCTCCCCTTAGGCGTACACTGCTTCGGACTCTGATTATGTATCGTCGACACATCACCACGAGAAGCCACTGATGGTCGTTGGGCACACACATAAAAGCAAAAGACCATATCCATAAAGTTCGGCATTCCTAGTTTCTGCGCCGATCAACACAATGAGAAACACATTGAAAGGAAGAACAATGGGGAAAAATAAGCAAACAAGAACATTTACCCAAGAGTGTTTACAAGTGGGGGATGAAAAGAGCACAAGATCCCACAAGTAAACCGAAAACAAAACAAAAATTCGACCCAAGAAAATGAATACTCAAGAGTACAAAAAAAAAAAAAGAGCAGGATAAAAAAGGGGGAAGAGAAAAAGGCATATAAGCAAATAAACTGTAACAAGGTTGTTGCAAAGGCAATAGTAATAATTCGAAAGCACAAGAAGGGAGTGCACGAATGGAAGGAGTAGCAGATGGGAACGCATAAGTGAATGTTTTACAATCTCCCGCAGCTCTCGTTCACACTCATGTATGTCGGCGCAACAGAGACTGGGGCCCGTGCGGGAACGAGAAACCTTTTCCCACACATTTGCTTTCCCTCCCTCTCCCACTCCCACCTGTTTTCCTTCTCTTTTTTCCCTCGCTTGCTTGTCCGGTCATTCGTAGAAGCATATGGTATTTCCCTGTGCAGCTCCATCATTTCAATAGCAGGCTTGGCATGAGAAAGTCCAAAAGAATGCTGCTCGCAAGGCAAGCATCCATGCCACCGTGCATCCAGTTATCACCGTCAGGGGCGTCACTGGGGACGGTTGACGACAGTTGCGGTGTGGATGCGGCTGTCAGTACAGAGGATGACACGAACGGGCTCTGCAGGTCCAAGCACGTGGGAGCTGCCGAGGGCCCCGCCAGTGCCGGCTGCATGTAGTACTGCACCGTGGGGGAGGACACCGCCAGTGGCCCCGGCGGCACGCCGTAGACACACGCGAGCGGTGCGCCGTGGTCCACGCGAATGGCGGCGGCAGGAACTTCCCCGAACTGCGTGGCCTTCCTGCCTTGCGGGACTCTCAGCCGCGCGTTCCCACGGCCCAGCGCGTGGTCCACACGCAACCTCTTGCTGCCGACCCGGTGCCCCGTCATCTCCGCAACGGCGCGTTTCGCAGCCGCCGCATCCTCGAAGTACACAAAGCCATAGCCCTTGGAGTTGCCGTCCTCGTCCTTGATTATGCAGCAGCGTTTCACAGGGCCGAAGTTGGAGAACATATCACGCAATTCGTGCTCTGTCACACTGTCAGGGATATAGTTGACAATGACGTTCCTTGGGTCAGGCTGAGGTGTCATTTGTTCTTCAGAGCTCTGGAAATAAATAGGAATGGTAATATTAGCAACAAGAATAATAGGCTTACAAGAAAAAAAAGAACTCACACACCTCTGCAGCTTGTGTCTTCTCTGCGGATATCGCTGTATTTGAAAATATGCTGCCACGGTCACAATGGCGAGAAAGTATATCTAAGAAGTGTCGTTTGAGGTACAGAAAATAGAGAAAAGCAAAAAAAAAAACGGGGGAAAGAATGCATCTGCAAGAGCTGATTTGTCCCCTGCACCAAGTATACGTACATGTATGTATGGCAGGGTGGAGTACAGGGACACAGGAAATGAAAAATAAAGGGGGGAAAGAGACGTCATCAAAAAAGCTGATGTTTTCCGGCTCGCTCTCACTCTCAATCCATCCTTCTGACGACAAGAACAACAATCAAGCAAAAAAAAAAAGAGAGAAGAAGCAAGGAGGAAGAGGAAGGTGTGCAGGGTTGAAGAAGAATGAGGGAAGGAGAGAGGGGAAAAGGAGATGAACCAGAAAAGCAAAGGAAAGAAAAAGAGAAACAATGAAACTCCAAAAGAAAGACAAATGCCTCTTTTTAGTGTCCATATACGACGCAGATACACATAGGCACGTTCATAATGCACTTACATACATATGGATTAACGGTACCCATGCAATACTACTTACATAAGTATACATACATACATGCAT
This sequence comes from Trypanosoma lewisi, assembly GCA_036321185.1. Taxonomy (NCBI): domain Eukaryota; phylum Euglenozoa; class Kinetoplastea; order Trypanosomatida; family Trypanosomatidae; genus Trypanosoma; species Trypanosoma lewisi. Next base: position 22,822 of record JAWVMQ010000073.1, on the reverse strand, counting down.
ACCATTTGCGTCCTTATTTCCTTTCTTTTTTTTGTTAACATTTCCTTCTTTTTCATTTTTTTCTTTTCGAATTGCTTTTTTTTTCTAGCTCTTATTTGTCTATTCTCATTGATACTGATACCACATACATATTGAACTCAATTTTTCCTTTTGTCCTCTTTCTTTTTTTTTTGATTTTAAACAATAACGAAAGCCCTCAATATCTCACATCACCTACATTCTTCTCCATACCCAAAGGATTTTCCTTTCCGTCCCCTTTCCATCCATCTAGATATATACAATCAAAATAATTTCCCACACACACACACCTTCGGGTTTTTTCTTGCTCTGTTATTGTTGTTGGTAGCAAGCGCTGAAATTACTTTACATCAGTCACTCCTCCTTATTCATCAGTGACGCATATGCATTCGCAGTACAGAATTATGTACAAAAGTAAAAAAAAAAGCACTACCTCAGAACAACTAGTTATGTCCCGAGAACTTGGGTGCGCTGTCAGTGACACTTGATGGCCCCTGTTGAATGCGGGCGGGGTTTGTATCTCCTGGGTGGTTCTGCGGCAGTCGGTTCACGAATGGCTGCAGACGACCGCCCGCCACGCGCGGCCGCATCGACTCCACTGGGCGGTTGCATCCCAGGCAGCGGAATCCTCTGAAGCCCATGAGACCGTCGGCCGCCCCGCCGCCGATCTGCTCCTCGCTGACGAGGCGGCGGAGGTTGTCCATGTCGTTCTTCGTCGCCTTTCCCTCCAACATGTCGCGCAGGACATTCAAAGACTTGTCAAGGGTGTCGATGAGACCGGCGTTGGTGGCGTTCAGCACCTGCTCCACCTCACGCATCAGTCGTTCTAATGCATTTTCAACGTAGTCCCGCTCAGCCTTGTTTGCCACAAGCATGGCGTCAGCCTTGCGGTGATCAATCTGCTCCACGTAATCACGCAGGGCATCCAATTCACTTGTTGTGCCGTCACGCATTTGATTGAAGTTCTCCAAATGTTCTGACATTTGTTGCTGTAATTTCTGCATTAACTCTTCCTGCAAAGCAGCAGCTGAAGTAGCGGCATCATCATCGCCTCGTTTCCCTGCGCTAAGTTCCAATAACTGTCGCAAGTGTTTCAAATCATCGGCAAGTCGCTGAAATGCCGTTCGGTCTGCCTTTACCTCATCGAGGTCCTTCACATTCATCTCTGCCTGCAGCATGCGACGCCGCAACTCATCCTCCCGGCGCAATAAATCCTGAATCGCGGCAGAATAATCACCAGGATCTTTGTTAGTGGGTGACAAAGTCTGTCTGTCAGACGTGAATGACCCTTTGAAGGATGACTGACGGCGGCCGCCTTTGTCCTCCTTCTTTTCATCCAACTGTGTACATGTCTTTTCTAGCGTCTCTGTCTCCTGCTGTAACTTCTCAACGGCTGCACGTAAATCATCTAGATCTTCATCGTAATTGCGTAGCCCAAGTCGTTGTAGGTCCGCCAATTGCTTCTCAAGTGTATTTACAGTTGCAGCCATCATGGCCATCTGAGCAGAACTTACTCCAGAGTCGCCACCAGCATCACCAGCATCACCAGCACCACCAGCATCACCAGCACCACCGGCATCACCAGCATCACCAGCAGCAGCAGGCGGGGTTGATCCAAGCAGGCCATCAAGTTTATTACTCATGCGTTCATGTGCCTGGTCCAAGGCGTTCAGGTGATCCCTCAATCCTTTTAAGTCATCCCACGCAGACGACCTGCGGCGATTCCCGGACATGTCTTCTGTTCCCTGCATTGCCGGGGCACTTGCAGTCGCCGGCCCCAGCTGCTTCTGCAGGTCACTCACGGCTTCCTCAAGATCCCTCACACGACGCCGCAGATCTGTGCGTTCCCTGTCCGCATCCGGATCCATCGTCCTTTCCTTATCTGTGTCTTCTCTGCCGAACGTTGTTGTTCGCATAAAGTCCACATCTGCATGGAGGCCCTTCATTTCATTTAAAATCTCCGCCACAACCCGGTTAAGGTATTCAATGTCTCCGCCGTCTCGCCTCAGGCGCTCATAGATGGAAACTCTGGGATCTGATAATCCTACCTTTTCTCTGGACTGCGACGGGGTGGTGAGTTGAGAAATGCGCTCCGTCCCGTCTCCGGACCCTAATATGAACTTGTCTCTAAAAACCGGTGACTCTGTGCGAGAGGGCCGCATCCAATCCTCACCACTTCCAGAGAATACAGGAACGGAAGAATCACCTCCAGCTCCCTTTCCTGCGCTTGACTGTGGGGTATGTCGCTTCTCCTCCTCTCGGTATAAAGGCTGCAGCTGTTGTTGTTGTGGTGGTGGTTGGTGTTCTTCTTGCTGCCTCTGTGGCGGCTGCTGCTCCTGCTCCCCCGCCTTCATCCCACTCTCTCCTTCCTCCCCCTCCGGCTCCAGCCCCTGTACTTGCACTTCCTCCTCGGACATATGCAACGCCAGCCCTGGTCTCTTCTCCTCGCTACGCCGCGGCGGCTCCACCGATTCCCCCGTCCTCGCGCTGCTCTCGCCCGGCGGCGGCGTCTGCGGCCCCGCCTCCTCCGAGACCAGCAGCTGCTCCCGCGCCCGGTTGAGGATGGAGTCGCCGACAGGCATCTCGCCCTCCGACGCCAACTCACCCCGCACGGCGGTGGCGGACGACTTGGACCGCCGGAAGTCCGCGGAGCTCACGTGCCGCTTGCGGGCCTCGTAGAGCTCCTCGATCGTGTGGCGGCGGCTGGGGCGCTGGAACTCGCCCATGAGGCGCTTGATGTTGTTAACTTCGTCCCACAGTGAGCGGAGATCAACGGCCTCGCCGCCGCTCTCCTTGTAGGCCGCGTCCTCCTTGTCGTCATCCTCGGTTTTCTGCACGGAGCTTTCCTTCCGGCGGAGTTTCTCCTGCTCTAGGAGTAATTCCTGAAGCTGCGCCTCACGCTCGGCATCCCGCCGCTGTAGTTCTTCTACCTGCTTTTTGAGTTGCTCGATCTCGTCATCCTGTCGCACATTCTCAAACTCCGTCTGCCCGACGCGCTTCATTATGCCGTGAAAAAGCAGCTGAAGGGGCTCAAATGACATGGAGAAACTTATCAACTTCGAGAGGTCCACCTCGTGGGACTCATCTGTCACATCAATAGACATTCTTTTGCTTGTTTCTTTGCTTCTTTCTTCTTTTTGATGGGATAGCTCTCTTTATTTTGTTTTTTCTTGTTGTTCTTCTTCGTAATGCTTGCAATGAGAAACACTCCCAGTTTGATCCCTTCTACACCTCACTTTTTTTCTTTCCTCTTCTGACCTCCTTGAACGTATATACATAAAGAAATAAAACAAAATAGCGGGAGAAAAATGCATGGGTAAGGAGATACCACGGAGATATAGGCATAGACAGAAAAAAAAGAAACAACCAAACAAACATAAAGAAAAACCCCAATATATATATATATATATATATATATATATATTGCCTGATATGGGATGTATGCATTCATCCTAACGAGACAACTCTGTGTGTAATTTTTCTTCTTTTCTCTTCCTCCACCGTCGGCCATCAGACGTCCCATCAAACCCACGGAATGCGTGCGGGAAGCACCCGCCGCACGTCTTCCTTCTCCGCTAATAATGTCTCCTCCACAAACTTCCTCAGCGCCGGCATCACCTCCGCGTTCTCGATCTTGTGCTCCTCGCACGTCTCCAGCCACAAGAAGTTCGCCGCGCTGAGCTTCCCCTTGCTCGGTGTGTCGTCGATGAGCACCGTGTTCCGCGGTGTTGCGATGTCAGGAAAGCGGCGGAAGACCTCCCGAAGATCTTTCACCGTCGCGTGTTGGTCCTCGCGCGACGCCGCGTTCGTCCGCCGAAACTCGTCCGACGTCGTATGCTCGCGGCTCCACACAAACGCGAACCGCAGCCGCGACTTCTCGCCGAGGACCGCCTCCATCACCGGCGCCGTGTTGCGGGCGGTCGTCGAGCTCCACACGGCGAGCGTGCACTCGTCCTGCAGCGCCCGCAGCGCCTCGAGCGCCCCCGGCCGCAGCCACACGCGACTCATGCCAACAGCGACGCCGCCGTCGGGCATCCCGGGCGGCACGCGGCTCGCGTGGATGCGCTCCAGCAGCGTCCCGCGCAGGCCAAAGATCAGCAGCGGTCGCATTTTAATTTATGCTTATTTCTGTATTTGTGTACTTGCAAGCAACAACAAGGAAAAGAGGGAATACGAAGCAACGGCCTCCTCCTCCTCCCACCTCCGCTTTTCGGTATGTATGATGAAGAAGAGCAATCAAAAGAAATACACGGCCGCGTGTATCAGCACCTAAAACGGTCTCTGTGTGATGTGATGCGATGTGTGTGGACGTAGGAATACACACACAGAGAGACTATTATGTATGTATACAGAGATACAGAGAGAGAAATAGAAAAATAGAAAGATCACGGATACACAGCAAGTGTACGATCAAGGATACAAAAAAAAAAACAGAGAGAGAGAGAGAGAACCAGAGGACAAAAACGCAATGACCAGAACAATAGTAATAATAATAGCAATAAGCACAATTCCAACTGGGCATTCGCTCGGCCCTGCAACATAATTATGACGTTTATCCTCTTCTTTTTTTTTCCTTGCAAGAATCTAATACAACCATCACGTCCATTCCTCTCCTTCATAAACGCATCGTGGCAATGAGGAAAAAGTACAATAATAAAAAGAGAAGAACTCTTATGTCTTCATTCTTTTTTTTTTGTCACTTAAAGTACTTATTTACTTATTATTACGTTCACATACTCACCCTCATCGTCCTTCCCACCTCTGTGTGTGTGTGTGTGTGTGTAGAAGTCATGCAACTCACTCCCACTTTTCATACTTCTTTTACACCACCATGTATCTATACAAAATATTTATTTTTTTTTATTTCCATTTTTATTTTTTTCCCCAAAGCAGTTCTCTCGCTCTCTCTCTCTTGTATGCATGTATATTACTCATGCCTCCAGAATAATATGTAATGTTCATGTGGTGCAATGAATTCCTGAAACGCGCTTCTCCCAATCTGCAGGTCTGGCATTCCCATCAAAACAACACCCACAACACACATACACGATGCATAAAAGAAAACATTTGATATTTTATACAATATCCCAATTTTATTCTGCCTCTCCTCCAACGACAAGAAGCCAAAAAACACAACAAACCACACAGAGAAAAGAACGAGGGCACACATCCACGGGATCAAAATATAATTCGGCATTTCCTCACGAAAGTAACCGCCCTCAATCGACATCTTCACAATCCAGCACGTCTCCAACAAAAGCACCGAAATCGCAACCCATGCCGTTGCACCAAGTCGCGCCATCTTTGAGTCCCCGCTATGTATGTACGAATATAACTCGCGTACGCTCGGCATCCCTATGAGACCCCAGAATATCAGGCGCAGCACCACTAGATGATACGATGGCGACATCCGCAAAATATGTTTCATCGTAAAACAATTCACCTCCTCAAGAAACATAAAAAATAAAACCACCACAAACTGCAAAAAACGCTTCGGGTTATGAAACACATTCCACTCGTAAAACTGAAAACTACGCGGACTAAACTGCCCGAGAATTCGCTGCGTCTTTCCCGTGTAACTCTTTATATTCCTAAGTGCCACCCAGTGATACTCCTTCGCCCGCAGCCGCCGCAGTACATACATGCCGAGCAGCGTCCCGCCCCCGTTGCATAATAAAACATCCAGCAATAAGTGATCCCACCAGCACTCCTTGAAGTTTGGTAGGATGTGCTGGAGTGTAATCTCGATGACCTCGAAGCCGAGTGAGATACATGTGGCAAGGCGCCAGTCACGCAGGATGAGAGTTTTAATAAAGTAACCGAATAAATGGGCAACTATGAAAATGTCAAGAGAATCATGGAGATAGGAAAGTGAAGAAAGTGAAGAGAGCGAAGAAAGAGGAGGAAATACATCACAACTCCCTGCATAGTGCACTTCCGGTAATGACTGCCGCAACAACGGGTCGTACAGGCCCATAATGAGGTGCACTGTCTCCAGCTTTTGAAACAACATGAAACACAACAGCATGAGATACAGCAGGCCAACAGATAATATCATGCGCCACACAATTGGGTGGGGACGTACCAACTGAGAATCGGGCAAGTGAATAGAGCCAAAAAACACGAAGGAAAGGGACGAAAATAATAATCCGAGCTTGGTGCTGTCCACAATATCCATAGAAGGATAGCAATAATAATAATAATGTCGCACTATGAAAACGATAAACGATAGAAAGAGAATAAGAGCCGCAAGTGTGTGGGGCGTATATACAATATCCGCGAAATCCAATTCTCTAAGATACGGACGGGGTGGGAACGGCTCTGGCTGCATATTACTTTGTATCTCTTTATTATTATTATTATTATTATTATTATTATCATGTAAATGATTCTTGGTCTTTGCGTTGTTATTGTTGTTGTCAAGGGAAGGTGAAGAGTTCCCCCTACTGAGGCTTGTCGTCTCGTGCTCTTTATTCATCTCCGTAAAATAAAGAGACTCTCTCCACCCCTAGGCTCGCGGACGCACGTATGTATGTATGTCTTTTTTCTGCTTGTTTTTTTTCCTACTTTGTATATTTTTCCCCCTTTTGTTCTTGACAACTATATTTGATGAAAGCAAAATAAAAAGAGAAAAAAAGAAAAGAAAAAATAGAGATCAAGGAATAATAAACATATTTACTCAAACTTCTCCACACAAGCACAAAGAGACACAGAGACGAGTTTTTTAGCATTTAGTTTTCATCATTTTCTTCCGCCACTCATCACTGACACTATTCAAAAGAGATGTCCCCCATCCCTCCCCCTTTTTTCTTCTTTGCTTTGCTATTCTTCACTTCACTGGATTCACGCATGTTGGTATGTACTTAAAAAGAGATGTTGCCGTCAATCCACGCGTGCCTCCTTGTGCCTCTGCAGCGAGATCCGCGGCGGTGCCGTGCACAATGCAGCCAATGCACGCCGCACTCCATTCATTAAATCTCTGTGCGAGAAGTCCGGCAATTATTCCCGTAAGTACGTCCCCCATGCCACCTGTAGCCATCCCGCTGTTGCCCACATCCGCCACGGCGCAGCGCGGGGAAAGAAGACTGTCCGCGGCACTAGTAGATGCACCCGCGGCGACGCACACGTCCTCCTCCGCGGTGTAAAGGACTGTGCCCGGGCCCTTCAGTAGAACAACGCCGCCGTATTTGTGCGCCAACTTCTTCGCAGCGCTGAAACGATCTTTTTCCACATCTGCAATACTACACTGAAGCAGTCGTGCAGCCTCACCCGGGTGCGGTGTGATAATGCGATTGCTCAGCCGTGCAGAGGAGCACAGCAATGCACTTTCCTTTTCTTCCTCTTTCCCCTCCCTTGTGGAGAATTTTGCCGCCATGATATTTAGTGCATCTGCATCCCACACAGTTGGTTTCTCGGGATGCTGCTGGGCATACATGAGTACATGCTCCAGCGCCCTCTCGCCCCATTCACTCTGCCCAAGCCCCGGCCCCAGCGCCACACACGTCGACCACTTCAACGCCTCTGCGAGACTTGTTTCTGTTAATTCCTCCGCCATCACCTCCGGACAGCGGCAGACAAGCGCGGGGACGTGCTGCGGCCGCGTGAGAACCCGCACCAAACCCGCACCCGTGCGCAGCGCCGCCTCAGCCGCCATCACAATCGCCCCACCGAAGCCAGCGTCCCCGCCAATGAGGACAACTTTGCCGTTCGAACCTTTATGTGCACAGGGCCGCCGTTTCTGATGAAGCAGCTCGTGCAGATGTGAACTCGCAAGACGACGGCAGAAAAGTTCATTTTGGCGTTCCCTTGACAACATCCATTCGTCAAGCTGCAGGGGATTATAATGCAATTGTCCCGTGTAGTCCCGCGCCCTTCCTGTAAGAAGTCCCGGCTTCAATGCTATAAATGTGACGGTGTGCTCCGCGTGTATACATACCCCCTCAACAGCCCCAGTCTCAGCGTTCAAACCGGATGGAATGTCAATGGCCACACAGGGTACATTAAGTGTGTTTACATAATTTATTAACTCTGCGTAATCCGCACGCGGCGCCCCACCAATCCCTGTGCCCAGCAGTCCATCCACCACCAAATCAAAGTCCCCCGCCGCCATCTCTGCTTCACTCCACTCATCTGCACTACGAATGTTAACACCCCCGCACTTTAGTAAGGCGGCATGTGCGGCGGAGGCCTCTGGCGGTGGCGCCTTTGATGCCTTCACGGCAACAACCGTCACATGTATGTCGGCACCCGCGGCGAGGCGGGCGATTTCAAATCCGTCCCCGCCGTTGTTGCCGCTCCCGCACAGAATCAACCATTTCTTTGAGGAAGGATACTCGCGGCGACATACATCAAAGGTCGCCTTTCCAGCCCGCTGCATTAGAGCATACAGAGTTATATTGTGGGCACGTGCCGCCTCCACCTCCGCCTGACGAAGCCACGCTGCGGACCAGACGCATGACTGTAAAATGTGTTCGTGACGTCCTCCCGCTGCTGCTGTTGTCATCATGCAACGGGAAAGCAATCTGCTGATCTGCAGCATCTCAGCACCTCTGAAGGAAGTAAAGAAGCAAACAAAAGAGGGGTGGTAAAGATATATATATATATATATGGCAATCTAAATACAATCCTCAATAATACTAATGATGGCCACTACTAGCACTACTAATACAATATCCTGTTTGCATATATTACACACCCACCAAACAACAGGCAAGACAAAAAAAAAAAAAAGATGGGAGAAATGACAACGATATCAAATTAAAAAAAAAAAACACTGAGAGAGAAAAAAAAACCGCACACATACACAGAAATAGAAATTGAAAAATAAAAGTAAAAAATAAAAAAACAATTCTGATTTAAAACCCGAGGCCCAGTGTCTGTTCCAAATCAGAATCGTCCTCATTATTCATGGTGTCGGGTTGAGTTTCTGTGGTAGACCCACATACTGCCTTCGCGCTAGACAAAGTCCCCTCATTGGTACGTGCCGCGAACGTTGATGTAGCCTCCGCAACTGTCACCTTGACTGCTGCCTCTCCCTCCAATCTCACATCACTGTCGTCACGGCCACGCTTCTCCCCGGTCACAGTGTTGTGTGCTTCACTCTCATTATTATGAGATGTACTTGGGGTGGATGACTTCACATTATTCTCATCCAGTGTTGTTGTTGTCGCTGCTGTCGGTTCTTTAAAGCCTGCCGCTGCCTTCACAAAGGATGGTATCTTTGACATGTCCTCCACCGTAATCACAGGTAGTCGAGTGATACCTTCCTTGTACTGTCGTAGCTGCCGCACAATACTATGAAAGGCCCGGATACTTGGGGCGAGATCAATTTTTCCTGCAGGCCCTTTTGTATCTACAGACATTCCAATATAATAGTGGCAACTAAACACATTTGGAATAGAAGGGCTTTCCACAGAAAGTCCCGATCGCTTTTCAGAATTTATCTCCATGGACCCATTATTACATCCAGCATTGCGATGGTGATTATTATTATTATTATTATTATTATTATTATTATTACTATGAGATAATTTCTTCAACAGTTGGGCACGTGCCTCAACTTCTTCAGGTGACTCATAACGTTTTGGATTTAATTGTAAACGTATATGCCGGATATTTTCCAATGCATGCGCTCGTGACTCTGCAGTTCCAGACCATAGGAAACGGATCTTTGATTCCACACCATCGATGTATCCTTGATACAACTCAACATCTGTACAGGATACCTGGATATGTAAGTAATACTTATACTCCCCAAAGAACTTCACGGGCTCTAGTAATCTGTTCCATATGCCGTACGGACCAAACTCAGACTTTGCCTCTTCCACAGACATCCCAAGGCTTACGCCGCAGATCTCATGTCCACGAGCAAACTCAGAGCACAATTGACGAAGATTTGTTAAGGTTACATTAAAACATGCATTTCCATACGGCACGGCGGGTGTGAGAACGGGGAAGAGCGCCATGGCGTCAGACTTCGACTCTCGTGGATCCCAACATCTGCCAAGATTTGTCTTGACTCGCATCGTCTCTGTCAAATAAATTGCACGATTCTCTTTCCCTGTCTCATGTGGGTTAGGCGAAAACCACGTGTGATAAATACGGAAGAAACGAACGACAATTCCCGCCGCATTTTGATTTGGGTGACATTGACAAACAAAGGCTACGAGAATAGCCCAGCCAATACCACTGGGAAAACCAAACGTGTTACTATAAATCGCACGCGATTTCCCCCACGCCTTTATGAAACGTAACGCCTGACGGAATGATGCCTTGTGAGGCACAAGATCCATAATATTATGCGCAACGCGAACTGCATTACAACTCAGCACGGATTGATCATCCAACCCTTGCAATAAATCATCGGTGATTACCTCTGGCACGCGGTCCTGTCGAATCGACCCAAATGACAAATCAATATCAATCCCATCCGCCACCATGGCTATAAGCGGCACACGGGCATCTCGGATGCAATGTAATTCCGTAACGCGGGGTTCATGCTGCAAACGTGAGGCAAGTGTGTTAAAGAAGTGCTCACGGGTAATGCGATTGGGAGCAATGAGCACAATATCAATATCACTTCCAGATGCATGCACGTTGTAGCGATACGAACCTGTAGCAAAGATGCGCCCCTCAATCTGTGCAGCTGCCTCCGCTGGCATGCGAAACTCCGTAATCATAATAGAGCGGATCCATGCACGCACAATGCTATTGATGTGCTCCAGCACTGAGCGACGTCGATTGGATTCCTCCTCGGGCTCAATGCCAGCAGCGCACCAGTCAACCAGTGACAGGTTGTGCTTCTCTTCATTGGGTGAGGGACCATCAGAAGAGATGACTTTTTTTGCTAAAAAGGCCTTGTCAGATGTGGACATGAGAGAAGGTTTGTCTATATATATATATATATATATATATATATATATATATATATATATATATATGGATTTAATCCTACTCTTCTTCTTGTCTACCTCGTCTCTTACGCTCTTCCTGATGAAAAATGGACAGAAACAATAAAAAAATAAAAAGAGAAAAGAATGGAATGTATATGTAGTACCCCCAACCCCCACCCCCAATGTAACATCAGAAACTACAAAACAACACACCGAAGAAAGAAAAAAAAAGAAATGCCGGGACGTTTCCTATGAAACATTACAGTCAAGTATTGTCTCTAGCACACCACACACAATGGCCGCTCGGTATTTGCTGCAATTTAGCATGTCAGTATATTTTCTCTATGCCTCTTATATAGCAGAGAAAGAATGAAGGAAAGATATGCACATATACGTGCCATCCATAGGGTGAATAGAGAGAGAGAGAGAGAAAATGCACGTTTCCCCCCCCCGTTTACTTCCCCTCTCACTCTCACACTGAGAACGGGGACAGTGGTAAAATACAAACAACAAACAAAAGGCAAACAAACAAACGAAAAACAAAGAAACAAAAGAAAAAAACAGCAGACCATCGTTTACTATTTGTTGTCCATCAGCACATCGAGTGGCGAAGGGTCCAGTGAAATCCGCAGTAACTCCTGCGCGGCGCAGCGATTTGCCTTATTCTCCCTCTCATCACTCACGGACCGCACGTTACCTGGTGCTGCCGAAGCACCCATAGAGGTCGTTGTCGCCATTGCAAGGCAGTCCAACACAGACTGCACGATTTGCTGAAAAAGCAGTTCACTTTTATTCCACGCACACTGCATGGAGCCGCGGCCACGCACAGTGATCCCACTTGCATGCGCCTCCGTCACCTCCGGCTCTTGCGACCCCGCAGGTGTTGTCATGCATGCATCCTCGGAATTACCGGGGCACGTGACACCGCAAACAATGACGGGCTGCGGCCCAAGCGCGGGCTCTACGCCCATCATAATATCCGCCGCCTCCACGAGTGTAACTTTACGCCGCGGGTCATAACAGAGCCCAATCGCATGACAGTTCGAGCACAAGAAACGCCGCAGCTCCTCAAAGCGAGGCTCGCCGGAAACAACGTAAATGTGAAGCATCACGTCCGCCGTCAGACTCCCCGTCAGGCGCACGGCCTTCTCGTGGCGCATGAAGCCCAACATCGGCGACGAAGCCCCGCCGCAGTTGTCATCATGCAGCCCAATAAAAGATTTCAATAAACGTCCCTTCCCAACACCGGGTGGCCCAATGATGGCGACGTTTAGCGGGCTAGAAAGGAGTGTGCATGCGCCTACAGAGAAGGAAGAGAGTACCCTGCAGCGGGCCATTTCCTGCCGGCGTGTATAATCCAAAAACTGGGTGAAATTGTACCGCGCATGAAGTGAGATGACGCGTTTGGAGGCATTCGATAATGTCACATCCCCGAGAGCCGTCCTCAATAACTCAGATGATGACGACTTCGGTCGTTGCAAAAATCGCTTGCGTGACGAAGAGGAAGAACTCTGCTTTCTCATTGGAATCTTCAGTTGATTCTCCTCCTCTTGGCGCTTTGCCATATTGTACTGGTACCAAATCACGTTATCTCTCGAAATAAAGTAAAAATCAGAGGACACAAGTGAGGCCTCTAAAAGATCGCGTATGCTCAGATAGGAGAGCATCTTTACAAGCAGTGACCACTGACACATCTTTAGTTCTCCTCGGCATCTCCGTCGCATCTCACCATTGTGATTCCGTCGAGGCACCACAAGCTGCATTTCGTAGTAACAAGCAGAGCAGATACGATGTGTTGTCGGCGGTGTCGGTGCTGTTGTCACAAATGAGAAAGATCCATAACTAGCTTGTTGCTGCGGTAATGAAACTTGTGTGGAACACAAGCGCACGGAGGTTGGCATACTAGACTTTCTTCCCATAAAACTATTACTATCACTAGCAGGTGCTGTTGTCATGGGTGCCGCCACTGATGCAGCGGTATCTACACCTTCCGTCCATGAAAAGGAACGACGCGATAATGGATCCTCGCGGGTGCTGCATAGTGTGATGATGTGGGAGCAGCACGCCGCACAGAAAACTCGGCCACATACACGACAGTGGTGTTTTCTATTAAACAATGAGAAGGAAACATTGCACTCGTGCGCCATGCAGGTCATCACCTGCGCGTCGGGCACCCAACATTCCTCCGGACAAAAACGAATGAGAGAGGGGTCAAGTGTCGGTTTTGCTAACGGGTATACATTGGAGCAATTTTCACCACCGTTTCCATTAGAACTGCTAATAGAGCTTCCCAACCCGCCAGCTGTCGTTGTTGTTGTTGGGTGGGCATGAGGAGACGATGACAACGAAACCGTCGCGCTGGTATTATTCATAATATTACTACTGTTATTGTTACTGTTGTTACCACTGTTGGCGTTACTGTACGGTATAAAGACATGAAGAGTTGTCAAGAAGGATGCAGATCCCAAATCCCGCGTTCGGGAGACATCCACATGATCCATTTCCCCCTTTCTTTCTTTCCTTCTTTTTCTTTCTTTGCTGTTGTGGTGTATGTCTGTTTGCTTATTTACGTGTGTGTGTGTGTGTGTGTAAGCAGGTATGTATATATCCAGATAATGTAAAATGTCCAAAATGGGGGGGGGAGTATAAACACTGCCCAATAGAGAGAAAAAAAAAAGGAAATGAAAAAAAAAGGGAGAAAGAGAATCACGACTGCAGTCCCAACAAGTCATGAAGAAATACACACAAAATACATACATGTGTACACACATACGCCGCAACCAGTGCACATATAAATCAGAGGGATTTTTTTTTATCAAAAGAACAGAAAAAAAAAAATAACAACAGGGAGTAACAAACGAAACCACTACAACTCCCGCCATATCATTCCACAGAACCCTAAAAATCGAAGATGCCGCACGGACTCTCCAGTCTTGTCTGTAAACACAACACCCGCCGTTGCAAAGAAGATCCTATCGTGGAACTCCAACTGTACTGGCAATACAGACGCAGCAGCAGCCGCGGCCTCGCCATCTTCACTCACCTCTCCCACCGCCTTTGACTTCCTCATGAGCTCCTGCAGCTGATCGCTGAGCAGGTGCATCGGTGGATGTTCTCGCAGCGACGCCAACTCCGCCGCCCGCTCCGCCGCGTCGATTGGCCGGAACACTTCGCCGCCGTCGGCCGCCGAGTACGACCGCTCCCGCGCAAACAAAAGTCGCCGCCGCGCCCGCCGCGCCTCCTCCTCCCTGTCCACGCCCCCGCCCCCTCCCTCCCCCCGCCACCAGCGCGGCCACACCCACGCGGCCTTACTGTTCTTGCTCTTGCTGGTGTTTTCCTTTTCCTGTCGCGGCGACCCCATCTCGCCCCTCGCGGCCGGCAGCGGCGGGAAGAGTTGGTTGAAGGCCGCGTCGTGGTGGCGCCGCTCCGCCAGGTAACGCAAGAAGTGCCCCTCGTGCGGGCGGAGGACAAAGAGAGCGTACGCAACAAAGGCGGGAACTACGAGGCGCCGCATCTGCCGAAAGAACATCTCCTGCCGGCGGATGCGCTGCGCCCGCTCAGAGTACACGTGAGAATTCATCACAATCCACAACTGCCACCAATGCTTATAAATAATTATAGAGAGAGAGATGGTAGAGAAACTGTAGAGGGGACACACCTAAGAGCCTTGGGGGTGCGACTCTTCAGCGAGACGCCAACATGACGTAGTGAAAGGAAACAGGGTGAAAATGGCAAAAAAAGAAGAGACAGAGAAATGAAAAACGGTGTGACATCACCAAGAGGCATATATAAAAAAAAAAAGTAAATAAATGAATAAATAGATTTTTAAAAGGGAGTCTCTGTACAGTCAATAAATATAAAAAAAAAGAAAAAAAAATAGAATATGGTGAAGAAACCACATCCCTTGACAGGCTAAATCATATGCGCATGCAGAAGAAAATGTGACAAAGAGATATAGGAACAGAAAATAAGAAAAAAAAAACGGGGGATGCACATCACTATTAAGGTATTAATTGTCGCGATGTATACACCCCCCACCTATCCCACTCCACCATATCCGTAATGGCAGAGGGAAAGAGAGAGAAAAATGTGTGTATACAAGAAATGTATGCGGGGAGAAAACGCCTAACACTACATCCGTTCAAGAGTATATATATATATATGTTCCCTTGGTTTTTCACGGATGGATATAGAGAAACAAACCAAGAAAAAAAATTTTAAGTTACACCCCTGCTCTCTTATTATTGTCATGGAGAAAAACAAAGGTAGAGAACATTATTAATTTTAAAAAAATAGGCACGTTTTAGTTATTCCCTGAAATGCATTCCTACGAGCATAAACCATTCACCCACCATAAACATGAACATTTTTTATTTGGTAATTAGGCTTACCAAAGGGTAGGAAGCTGAGAGCTCGCTTTTGGCCGCCTTCCCCTTGACGCGGTCGGGGCCAGGTAGGGTGGGCTTTCAGAAAACGTGCAATTTTCTGACCGAGGAAAATCCTTTCCAAAACATAAAACAAGAAGAGGAAAAGAATTTAACACAAACATTATATATATATATATATATATATATATAAGTCGGGTGATGTCATTTTTTCTCCGAGTTTACTTTTTTAACGAAAACCCGTCAGTGAAAGGGTCCCTTGGGTCAAACAACAGTGTGTTAAAGCCAGTGATAAACGCTTTCCCGGTTATCTCCGGAACTACGGTAAGCATACCCTCCTCCTTATCATGGCCACTGGTCTCCGGCACTCGAGCTCCCGCCACCCGCTCCTCTTTGATTAGCCTGCCGTGGAAGAGCGTGCCCTGAATGCTCTCATACACAAATGTCTCCCCAAGGCGAAGTTCCCCTTTGGCGTACAATGTCGCCATCTTCGCGCTTGTGCCGGTGCCGCATGGGGATCGGTCCACCTGCCGCTTGCCGAATATCACAACGTTCTTGCATGTCGCCTGCGGGTGCGACGGCGGGCCGTATATCTCCACGCAGTCAACTGAATTAATATGCGGCAGCTGCGGGTGTTGAACCTTCACGGCACGATTCACTTCGGTCCGCAAAAGATCGCCCACGTGCTGAAGTTCGCTGAGATGTTCTGTTGATACATCAAGCCCAAACTGCGCCGCGGAAACAATGGCAAAGAAACTGCCGCCGAACGCGATGTCGAACCGCACTTCACCGTACGGGTCCGGCAGTGTAACAACAACGTCTCTTTGGTAGAGAAACGCGGGCACATTGACGATGCTCACATGTGACACCTCACTCCCACCATCACCACCCGCCTCATGTAGGTGGACAGCAGTGCGCACCAGGCCCGCAGGCGTGTCTAGCACAACCGAAACCTGTTTTGCGTTCTCCGGCACGTGCACAAGCCCCATTTCCACCGCCGCCGTTGCCGCCGCGATGGAGTTGTGGCCACACATATTCAAGTAGCCGCCTGTATCCATGAAGACAATTCCCAAGTCCGCGCCCTCCGCGACTGGCTCCAGCAGGAAGGCACCGAACATGTCATCATGGCCACGCGGCTCCAGCATGATGCCACGCCGCAGGCAGTCCATGTTTTCCTGCAGGAACGCCCGCTTTTCCGCCATCGTGGCGCCGGGGACGTGGGGTAGACCACTCGTCACAATGCGGGCCGCCTCGCCCGCCGTGTGCATGTCAACACACGTCAACGACTTCTTGAACCGCATGATTCCTTTTTTTCTTTTCCTTTTTTGTAATGTCTTTTTCTCTTTTTTTTTTCTTAAGCTCTAATGTGACCCTATTACGTCATTAAGCAGAGAACAAGAGAGGAAGAAGAGGGGGAAAGGGATAAAAATCAGCGCATGGGGGGGAATATAAATAGTTCTGCATTCAACATCGCAATGAAAAGACGAGCAACTCTAGTGGCATACACAAGAAAGAGAAACAAAAAAAAGAGAGAGATAGAGAGGAATCACGCGAAAGACAAAGAAACAAGAACTGATGTTGGTACATCACATTTAAAAGAAAGCACACACCAGATAAACTGAGAGAAATGAAATTCATTATTATAGTAGCAATTTAAAATTGCATCAACAACAACCACAAACAAGGGACGCAGTGAGAAAAATTCTGGACGGCAAACTCTCTCAGAGGTAAAAATAGCTGCAGACACAAAAACATGCACGCACAGAGAAACATAAAAGCAAGCAAAAAAAAGGAGCTTGACTCCCATCTCCATCCATAGTGAATTTCCTTCATTCTCAGCAGCCTGACGGGAATTTGTGAGAACTCACGAAAAGAGCACCTCTCTCTCTTTCTTCTTTTTTGATTTTCTCACTCCAATTTCACATGCGACACTCTTTTTTTCGTTTGTTTGTTTGATTCATGTGAATTAAATCCCCTCATTAAGTTCTTTAATGATGCATCCTTTTATTTCCTTTTTTTAGATATCTTCCTGATTTAATATTAACCCACCAACCTTCATTCCTCTTTCCATTCTCTCTGTCCCTCTCTCACACACACACACAGACACGAAAAAAGAATGGCTCTATATGTATGT
This sequence comes from Trypanosoma lewisi, assembly GCA_036321185.1. NCBI lineage: Eukaryota > Euglenozoa > Kinetoplastea > Trypanosomatida > Trypanosomatidae > Trypanosoma > Trypanosoma lewisi. The sequence goes on along the minus strand of JAWVMQ010000073.1, from coordinate 5,393 downwards.
ATTTGTATATAATCCATCTAGTCAAGCAGCTCGAACTCATCGTCGTCGTCAACGTCCTTCGCAACTTTTGACGTACTCGCACCGCCCACCGCTGCTCCACCTGTTGCCGCAGCGGGGGTTCGCGCGGTGTACTTCTTCACCCGCATGCATGTTCGCTTCCCCGCGTGTTTCCCCTGCAGCACCTCCCGCATGATGAACGAGACAGTGTCCCCCGGCTTGACGTCCCCGCCCTCCGCGTTGCTCAGGTGAAAGAATATCGACTCGCCCGTGCCGTCAAGCAGAATAAATCCAAAGCGGTTCTCCACAATCTCACGCACAGTGCCGTAGAAACGCTCGTCCTTTCCACCCGCCGACTGATCGCCAACAGCAGCCATCATCTCCTTCTCATGTTTCTTCTCTGCGCCGCGGTCAATGATTACACGTCGGGCGGCGGTGCGGTCGCCACGCTCAAGACAGAAGCGCACATAACGCCCGCGTCGCAGCTCTGTGCGGCCGGCGAGATCCAAATCCTCCAGTGCTACAGTAAAGCGAGGGGCGTCGTCGTGAAGGCTGCCGGTAAGATCTAACTCGGCAATAACGCCGTTGCCCGCTAGCGGATCCCAGTTCTCGACATAGCCGAAGAGCATGATGGGCGTGACGGACTTTTCTTTGCCGCTACGCACATCGTACAAGCGAATGTGGTTGGCAACTGAGAGTTGCTTCGGCTGCTCGACCGCAACTTCCTCCTCCTCACTCGCCGTCGCCGTTGTCGGGGCTGAAGAGGCCGAAGATGATTTTACCTCCGCGATGCGTGCATTCATCTGTTTGCTTGGCTGCATCAAACGTACATCAAAGGCCACAGTCTGTCCCTCCGTCACGTAAAACCCGCCGTCCAGCGACGAGCGCGGAAAGAAAAAATCGTGAGCCACATTGTTCCCTTCGCCTCCCGCTGCTGCTGTTGTACTCTCATCATCCTCTGCAGCATCACTGATTCCCTTCCTTTTATTATTATTATTCACAGCGGCAACAGCAGCAGCTGTGGGCGGCTTCATTTCACGAAGAAATCCGTAACCGCGGCGATGCATGAATGAAATGACCGTTCCAAACCGCCGCGTTGACGGCCGGCCTGCCGGCGGCTCCCTCAATGTTTTGCCAATGTCTGTCTTCTGCAGCAGAGGCGGTGTCGCCACAATAACGGCGAGTCGCCATCCCCCAAGACGAAACATGGAGTCAAGTAGAAATAAATCAAGAAGAGCAAACAAACAAACAAAACAAAACGAATACAATGAGTTGCGGAAGGTCCTCCAACAAGACCCCGGCACTATTCGCTTTGCACTACCCTGAATATATATTGCATGCAATAAAATAAAATAAAAAACAGAAAGAAAGAAAGAAGGGGAGATGTATACCAAGTAGAGAAAAAAAAGGAAGAGAAAGACGAAAACAAACTCAAGTCCACGAATCAGAAACACCCACAGGCATATGAGAGAAACAAACAACAAAACACAAAGAGGAAAGACTAGGAAAAGATGGGAGACAAAGAAGCTACCGGGCAGCAGTCAAAAACATTGAGATTATATATAGATGAAGAAAAGGATGGCCGTATGGTAATAGCGAAACCAAAGCCAACACTCAATTCATGTCATTAAGGACTTATTGGATCTCATATAAAAGAATCAAGAAAAAAAACACGAAAGAAGAACAGCAGAAGGCTCAACAATAACGCAAAAAAAAAAAGCAACAACAACAAAAAGAGCAAAACAGTGGAAGAGGAGGAGGGCGGGTAAGAGAAGCGATGACCGAAGCATTACACATTCATTACACCGATACGTGTCTGACTCCATCGCAAATCAAAACCACACACACACACTCCAAACGCATATGCACCTAACGCACACACAGAAGCCCTTTTATCTACGGGAAAATAGATAACAAACAAAAAGAAAGAGTCATAATAAGGAAGAAAAAAGGCATCACATGATGTTCCCTTCCCACAGAAATCTCTCTTTCTTCTGCTTGCACTCTCACATTACGTCTCATCCCCTCACTTTGAAGAGGAAATCCACCCACACAGACACAGAGATATCAAAAGGGAAAACGATGACAAAGAATGGTCATCCCCCTCTTCATTCTCTCTCTATCTCTCTCTCTCCTCATCGCCGCCATCTTGTCTACAACGCAAATCGCGCGTCAATCCATGAAGACGAGCTGTATTTCTCAGCTGGAGCAGCAGCAGCAGCAGCTACATCACCATTGTCGTTCTTGATTGCTGCAGCATCCCCAAGTTCTGCAGAAAGAGCAGAGTTTCCCCAAGCTGCTTTTGCTCCTGTTCCTGTTACAATCTCCATCACAAGCTCTGCACGCAGACGCAGAAGATGAACCTCACCGGAGGAATTGCCACAAGACAACCAGGCGCCATCATCCGAAAAAGAAAGCGCCGTGACTGCGGCGCAACGATAGGAGGCCATATTACCTGCATTCGTCAAGGAGGACTTCTGAGCCCACCCTGGTGTTACAGAAACGGGACGCAAATATATAAATGCAACTGGAGAATACGAATTCCGTGACAAATCCCATGCAGAAACACGGCCATTGCTTTCTCCAGCAACAAACACCGTAGGGTGTGTCGGTGACCATTGCAGACAACTCACCTGAGAGGCAAATCCATCAATGGAAACATGTCGCGAACCCAACCAGAGACTACACGTTCCATCTGCAGCAGCCGTCAATACAGTAGCACTAAGGCGAGGATCCGCATGTAAGGGGTGTGGTGCCACGGCAATGATAGCCGCATTATGTGCAGGGCCTTCCTCTGCGGTACTCAATGTCGAAAGCCGATGTAGCGTCATACACCTCGTGTCTGAGGACGGTTTATCCTGAGATGATAAAATAGTCGGGGCACTAGTAGTAGTAGCAGTAGTAGTATTGATGGGAATCATCTCAACAGTACGCGAGCTTTTCGTACGACCCTCCAGTACGTGACCATCCAAGCAGCCAACAACAACTTTACTCATAGCATCTGCAGCCTTATTGACAAATGCAGCACATGACCCGATGCAGCTAGGCGGCTGTCCTGACACTACACAGTCCCGGCAAGACGTCGGGAGTCGCAATAGTTGCGGTGCCCACATGCACACACGCCCATCCTGACTAATAGTGTAAAGGTGATGATAGTTCACATCGCCATGAACTGACATGCCAAGTATACGAGACTGATGAGTTTGTGGTGATGGAAGGGACTCCTCACTTGGTCTTACAGGAGTAAAACTCACTCTAGGCATCAACGTCAATGACGACTGTGACAATGGCGTCTTTAACAATGAATCAGCTACAGTTGCCATAACAGGAACAGACAACCCTTGTAGAGCATTACTTATGCTCCACGCAACTACCCGACCGTTTGCAGATCCGCCAAATAATAAATCTGGACAGTGGCGCGTGTATGTGAGAATGCGTATTTCACTCTCAAAACACAAAGGCAGAATGGTGTAGGAAGCGTTATTTGTCTTCCCAGAAGATATACACCAAAGAAGCACGAGACCAGGCATTGCACCTACAGACTCCGCCACCGCTGCTGACGACGACAAGGAGGGGGAAGGCGATGATATTTGCATCAACAGCAATCCATCTCCTCCCCCACGGCCCGAAGTGGTTTGTGGTGTGTTGTCCTTCTTGTCATCTGCTTGGAACGACTCTGAAAGAGTCGCAGCAATAAGAAAATTGCTGCAGCCACCACTATCACCATCACTATTATTATTGTCAGCATTGTCGGCGCTATTGAGGCTTATACCACCTTGCAGCAATGTAGATTCGAGCATGACAACATCCAATACACAACGGTCATTGCAACTATAACACGACTCTGCTTTAAGCGAATGCATCAACAACAATGCGACATCTGGTGTGATTGTGACTCGACGCCGCCCACTCACGTCATTGTCCTGAACTCCTCCCTTGTCACTAGCAGAAGCGTTCACAGCTCCCCCAGTGGCAACCGATGAGCCAACAGTACCGGAGACGCTCGTATTAACCACATCATCACTGTGATTATATAGTTCCTCCTCGCTCTTTATTTCACCCACCCCTTCGCACGGCTTCACTTCCACTTGCGCTAGACCAACCTCTACCTTCCTCAAACCGCTCTCCTCATTTTTCCTCGCCTCTGTATTAGCACCACCATCATGGCGCTTTCCTCTCAACTGCACATCACCAGCAGAGGCTCGTGTGGGCAGTGAAGTCAGCCTCCTTCGCACCGCTGCCGCTGCCAACGATGTCTTCGTCTCCGCGTGGCTCTGCTCCTCCCGCACACTCCCCACAGACGCTGTTGAGATGGCACGCCCCAACGGATCGCCACCCACAGAAGACAACATCGACGACCCGCTGGATGTAGACACAACCGTCGCACTCGGTGCGGTTCCCTGCTGTTTCTGCTGCTTCTGCTGCACGGAGCGCTGCTTTGCCTCCCGCGCTGCGCGGATTTCCTCCAACTGCCTCCGCTTCTCTGCCAAATCCATCGCCCTACTCCCACACTCTCCTCCTTCTACCTCTCTTTCTTCCTTGCACTACTGACCTCCCCTTCTCTACCCACCTATGCTTGTACACAATACAGTCAACACAACACCTTTGATCGATACTTTTACACCGCGCAGTTCTATCACACAACAGCAGTTCAACTACCAAGCACACATAGAGTGAAGGAAAAAAAAAAAACTAGAAGGAAGACACAGAAATTAAAAGCACCCACCAGCCAACAGAAACAGAAAAAAAAAACAACGAAAAATTTTCACACATCATACAAAAGCCAACAAACGACAAAAACCACTAAATTTCTAGAAAATACGAAGACCTTAAATAGCAATGCCCACCACAAATACATGCATTACCACGAATACCCTCATATAATAAAGAAGAAACACACAATCAACGAGAATGAAAAAAAAAAAAACGGATCTACAACCCCAAAAAAAAAAAATATTTAAATAAGGCATCTACAAACATACAAGGACAAAGCTAACCAACCACCGAAAAAAAAAGCCATACAAACGCCAAAGAATAACTTCGCCACATACACGCACTACTACATACAAAAATTCTCCTTCCCAGCGGGATTTCTGCAGGCGAGCAATTTTTTCGTCAAAGAAAAAGGTTCACCTACATTCTTCCCTTGTTCATAAGAAGATGCAAGACGGTCGTGTCTAACACGTAAACGCACTTCATTCTCAGCACTCTTCATTTGAAGATTAACAAACGCTTCCTTTAATCTAAGTTTATCCTTCTCCAAACGTTTCAAACGTACCTCCAAAACATCAGCACGAGAATTAGCCTCATCCATTCCTTTCCGAGCAACTACAGCCTCCACCTTGGCGTCCTCCGTGGCCCGCAGGTTGTCAGCAAGCTCATTGCGCTCGGCAGTC
>JAWVMQ010000070.1:135000-261363 GCA_036321185.1 Trypanosoma lewisi | reverse complement strand
CTCTAATACATGATTTATTACATCTAAAAGGGAAGTTGCGTAAACAGAGCCACCCCGCGAAGCACCCAGTGATTTTCCGAGTCGGCTGGGTGTCTTGGCAGGTCGATGGTGAGAATAAAGTTGGTTGAGTGGCCGGTCGTGGACAACACACCGCGACGATCGGTTGTCTTGTAGCAGGGGCATCTGTACACGGGCGTCTCCGGGAGGTCCTGCGGGCGACAGGGAAGCAAACGCAAAAGGGGGAATTTGATGAAAAGTTCTTTCGGCCTACTCTCGCACAGGGCGGCGTTCACCGGGTCCCAGCCCGCGCCCTCTAGGAACAGGCCGTAGATGCAGCACCCATCCTCCGGGGCTGTCGTGCATGTCCCCTCAGCGAGAACAGAGAACTGCCATATCAGTTTATCAATCTCTATCTTCCACTTGCGCGCGTAGTTTTGCATGACGCCGGTCAAAAAGGATTGCGTGAAGAAAAACCCACTGATCCAGAACATGGGCGGTGGACCCTCATCACACCACTTCTGAAGAAATCCTAGGCGGTCAATCAGGTCACTCACGTCCGAGCCAAATGGCTTTAATGACGGGTAGGACTGCTTCTTCCAGACATCCGGAACCTTTCCATCATACATGGCATTGAAAACTTCCTCCAGATCAGCGCTCATCACCACTTTACCACTGATGGCGTCCTGAACGTCGGCAAGTGTCCGGCGCACAACTAGCAACAGGCGTCTGTATCGAATGGCCTCCTGAAGCAGGACCGTGTTCATGGACTGTGAGTAGTCAATGGGATGCTTTCGTTGAATCTCTTCAATATCAAACAGATTGGGTAATCGGGAGAGAACATTATTTGCTAACTCCTTTACAGTGGTTTTAGGATCCAATTTTGAGTCTGCATCGGACGACTCACGCGGTTGCGTCAGGAGTGTGGCCTCAAGAAGAATCGTTGCCTCCCTCTCATCCTTAGTGATGTCAGCATTCTCATGCAGTCCAAAGACGGCAGGGGGCTGCTGCGAAGGCAATCCCCGAATGTACTCCACGTAGGATTCGTATTCACCAAATGGTGGGGCATAATAATCGGGGGCATCGGGTGAAAACACATAGTCGTCCTCCAGAATCAGCGGTGTCAAATAGAGGGAGAGTGTTGCCACGATACAGCGACGATCCCAATCATCGGTCACACGACCACCATAATTACACTGCCCCGTGAGATACATCAGGGCATCATATGGGATCTCCTCATTTTCGTTGAGGAACATATTGAGTTGTCGCACGCTGATTCGGCGATCCGTGTCGTTAAACTCATACATTCGATTCCAGCCAAGGGGACCAAACTGACGTCGTTCTTGCACCACAGCATGGAAGAAACAAAGCCCAAAAAGCATCTTCCTCCATATTTCGGGCTTTTTTGAGGAATCAAAAAACTCTGGATCTGCTACGGGATTTGATAGATACGACTGGAGGAGATTGTTCTTGAGCCCCTTCGGAGGCTCCTGCACAAGCTTCACGCCATTCTGCAGGATGGAGATGGGAAATGTGTCACTTGGAAGAGACGTCAGCCACAATCTGTACTGATCACTCAGGTTGGCCTTTGCGCCACTGTCGCTGTAGTTCTCAACGATGCGTGACAGCTCCGGCATGAAGTCCTGATACAGATGACAGTTCTGCAGGAACACCCAATGCCCCGCACGCACGCCCTCCTCGATGAGCTGCCGCGCGAACACGCCCTGTCCCTGGCCAAGCGACAGCTTGAAGAGGCGGCTGCTCATCCCCCGCTGCTCGGCAAGGCGGTCAAGCTCCAGGTTAGGGTCCGCCCCCGGCGAAAGCACAAGGACAAGCGGAACCGATGGATCGTGGGCGAGCTCGTCCACAACCTCCTCAAGCGCGTAGAGTGGGGGCTCCACAAAGTAGGAGCCCAGCAGGTTGCTCACGTACTCTGTCACCGCGGGCACGATCTTGTCTGCCCGAAGACAACGCACAAGAATAAGTTGCAGCAATCCCTGAAATGTTTCCCCTACAGAATCCGGTGGATCAACTGCAAGGGGGTCAGACGACTCATAAAGCGTACGAAAGAATTCCTCATTGTCCTGCACCATTTTCACAATACCTTCCAGTGCGGGAAGCTGTGTGCTGGCACGCCAGAGTAACTTCCAGTTCTGTTCCGGAAGCCAAGAAGCAAATGGATTGGGTGACAGCCCATCATCCGCCTCAAAGCCACCCATTAATAGCCAACGCAACTCTGTCGGATCCACATCATGAATCTTCAAACACATTGTGAAGGAAAATAGTAGCTGGTCCCGCGCAAACAAAGAACGACAAATCCGCTTGTACAAGGACCTCTGAAAGGTGGTTCGGATATTTTCAATCCGAGTGTCAACCTCATCCGACTTCTCGCTTTGCTGAAGGGCCTCCTGAAAGATCGTGACATATGCATTGAGTGAGTTCTGATACATGGGGTCAATGTTCGCCAACTCTGTCACACAAAAGAACAATGTGGCCCCAAGACTCGCCACAGGAACGAACAAGCTCCGTGTGCGGTCACTTATTCGTTCCATGGCCTCAATCTCCTCCTGTCGCTTGGCAATCTCGTCGCTCTGTACCTTTGAGCTGTCCAGCTCCTCAATGGCCGTTTCACTCTCCAGTATATTCCCTTCAGATGACAGAATGGCAAGAATCTTATCCTCCGTCCGCTTCAGACTTGCCTGATTCTCCGCGGCCTCCAGCGTCAGGGCCTGTTTCTTCTCCTCCACCTCCCGCCGCTCACTCATCATCACACGCTGCAGGAGCTGGTCCTGCAGTCCTTGTTGAGTAATCATGAAATTGATCAGCGTCACCTTTGTGCTCACCTCGGGGAGGTAATGCGGCCTCGGAAGTTTGGTTGTCATGTACAGTCGGAAATTCTCATTCCATTCCACGGGCTCTCCCACATGCACAACAACGGCATTCCCCTCCTTTGTGAACCGCTTTAACAGGACGTTCTCCAACACAGGATCGATGGTCTCCTCAAGATTCTCAATGAGTACCGGTCGACCCTCCGTAATAGCCCCGCGAACAGTACGAATGCAATCGGGGTCAGAGAGCCGTGTGACGATCAGTCCATTGGCCCGCTCCATGTTGCGAATCCAGTTGTTTGCCTGCTGTTGGGGATCCACAAAGAGCGGCCAGCGATCAGAGGTTTTCACGATCACCGCATTATCAGTTGAAAATCCGTCGGATGGCAGCTGCTGCAGCCTCCATGTCTGAATATCAATGGGAGACCCAACAAACTTCGCCAGAGCATAATCGTCCGAAAATTGTATATTATATGACCTGCACATCTCCAGCCAAGTCCGCATGGTCTTTTCACGATACTTGTGAAGAAAGGGTCCCATGTAAGCAACAACCCCCGCACTTATCAACACATTGCCCACAACATATTTCAGCTCCTTTTCAAACCGCTGACTCTCCTTGGCAAAACGAACCTTCTCGCCACCAAGTCCCTCAATGAGCTTCTTTGCACGCGTTAACTTGACATCGGTGTCGTTCACCTTGTCCTCCAAGTCCTGTTTGTCTTTCTTCACACGGTCAAGGTGATTGGTGAGCTCTTGCAGCTTCTCATTGATGATACGCAGCTCCTCCTTCTTCTTGTTTAGACTCTCCATTGCCGTGTTGTACTCCTGCTGTGCTGCAGCTGCCTGTGCAAGTAAGGGTTTAATAATCTTATTTTGCTTGTAATACTCCACGACAGCCCGAATATACGTCGCCACACCGAGCAAGGCCACAGAGGTCTTTTTGATGTTTTCATTTTTAAACATGTCATTCGCCATTTTCTTCTTCACTTCTCCAATCTGTTCATTGGGCGCCGTGTCCACAATGACCGGGTACGCATTGAGCAATATATTCTTGAACTCACCCGTCAAGAGTGTGAGCTTCGCATGATCCCAGTAGGGCACGGAGACACTCCCCGTGATAGGATCCCGCACTGGCTTCGGCTTATACGACCCCCCCAACAGTGTGCAGAGCACCTCGATGACGTACTTCACACCTTGCGGGGGTGTCTTGAGGGCCTTGATCTCCTGCAGCGCCTTCCGGTCGAGGTCGAGCACGGCACGCTGAGCCTGCTCCACCAGCGGCTGGGCCTCGTCCACCTTCTTCTGCGAGGTGTCTTTGATCTCCTTCGCCGCCGCCGCTTGTTCGTTGGCCGCCACCTCGTCGACGGCAACAACGGCGCGCTGCTCCTCCGCCAGTTTACTTTCCATCTCCACCTCCTTGATGAGCTTATCCGTCTCCTCCTGCTTCTTGGCGAGCTGCGGTCGCATGCGTGCCAGCTCCTGCTGCATTACCTCCACCTGGTCCTCCGTCCTCTTGAGCTGGGTCAAACCATTCGCGTAGCGATGCATCATGGCTGTGAGCTCTGTTCGCTTCTCCGTCAGCAGGCGTGCAAACGTTGAGAGAAGATCCAAGTACGAGGTAGGCGTCACGTAGGTGTGTTGCCGCACCTCTGCCAGATATGCCTTCCCAAGATCCCGCACCTGCTGCTGAAATGCAACAAACATTTCCTCCGCGGCCTTTCGCTCGTGATCAGTGAGATCGACTTTCGAGAGAAACCGCGCGGCAACAGAGTGCAGGCCGTCCTCCGGCCACTCACAGAACCAATCGATGGTGGTGCAGTTCACCAGGGAAGGAAATTTCCGCAGCCTCTCACGCAAAACACTGCCCAGCGGTGAAAAGCAAAGGGCAATATGCATGAACTTCTTGCATCGTTCAACAAATAATGCCTGAAGTGCCTCCGCCGTGTCAGGACGACCAAGTTCCTTCCCCTTCAGAGCCACACAGCGTCAGTAGAATGAGCATACAAACCAAGACAGCATGCAGGATGCGAGACGAGCTTGGCATGTAAGCTTCAGAGCTTTTTTTTTCAGTTTTTCCCCCTTTTATTATTATTATTATTTCCTTTTCGTTGTTTCAAGTTCCTTATTCTTTTAGGTCACTTATTGGTAACCTTAGCGCTTCCAATAATTCTACTAACACTGTGTGTGTAGAAAATATTAAAATGCAAACAGGAAAAGACAGAAATTAGAAGGGCCGCAACTTGGGGTAGGAAAATAAATAAATAAATAACGAGATAGAACAGTAATTACATGAAAACAAGGCTGAAAACGATTGTAGCTTCTTGAACACAGCACGCACCTGGCAACATTGTTCGGCCGGAAACAGAGACAATCCCTCCATTTGGAGTGAGAGAGAGGCGGAGGACATAACAAATTCCAGACTCCCTTCCCCCCATATGCTTGTGAGCATATAACAACGTTTGGATTATCCCTCCCCTGTCGTTGGTGAAAACAAAAGCACATTGAGTCGAAGTCCACCGCAACGATAGTATGAATCTCCCACATCTTCCCTCTTAGTATCTTTACCGTTGCAGATGCCAACATGCATCCAACACGGCGAACACCACATAGACACATTCTCTTTCTTTCCCTCTCAAAGCTTTTTTGCTTTGTTTTTCCTTTGCATCTGTGGGTGGGTATGGGTGTGTGTGTGTGTGTGTAGCTAAAAGCCACCACCACCTACGCCACGTCCTCATTAACTTGCGCCGGTCTGCCCCTTCGCAAATGGACACTACTCAATCTCCTGCATGATGCGGCGCTGCCAGTCCGTTTCCTCAGAGAGGTCAAAAAGTTCGGTCGACAAAATGTTCTCCTGCTGTTGGAGGCTCATGAGAAAGTGGTGAAAGAGAAGTGGAGCAACCGTTGCGGGTGTGGGGAACTCTGATGCTCCCGCAACACCCCGCAGACGCATCTCCTCCACAAGGGACGTTGCGGAGGCATCCGGCATCTCACACATGACAATGTCGTTGAAATACCGCAGATCGTTGCAGACGTTGAATCCCACGCCGTGCATAGAGACCCAGCTCCCAAGCTGAAGGCCGATGGACCCAATCTTCCGCGGGACAACACTCCCCCAGCGGTCGGACCACACGCCAACATTGCCGCGGTGTGTTGGCACGCCATAGCCCCCCGCCGTGTTTATCATTGCCTGCTCCAGCACACAGCTGTACCACTCGATGGGCGACCGCACCTTCTCGGGCGACGTGCATGTCTTCCACAGCGACTGAATGTTGGCGATCGGGTACATCGTCAGTTGTCCGGGCCCGTGGAAGGTCACGCCCCCGCCCCGCCGCGTCCGCACAACATCAACTGTGCATCCATCTGGGATTCCGCTGGTCGTGTCCCGCCTGCCAACCGTGTAGACGGGCGATGCGTGCTCGACGAGCAGAACAGTGTCAGGAACATTCCTTTCGCCTGCATCCCCACGGAGGCGATGCAGTTGCCTCTCAATTTTCTTCTTAAATACAGCTTCTTGAAAGTGGAGAACGTCCCGATATTTCCGGGACCCGAGGAAATACGCCCGCATCCTTGCCACACTTCATCAATCCAACAGGTAACAAATAAATCTCCGCTCCCCAGGCAACTACAAACAAAAAAAAAACAGCAGATGGAATCAGGGAAAACAAAAACAAAAAGCAACAGCAACAGCAATCGAAGAACAGCTCCTCAGATAATATTCAGTCGCAAAAAGCGAAATCTGGTTGTCTTTTCTTCTATTTACATCGTACTACATACTCTCTATTTCATCTCCCAAAGAATGGAAGACATGGATGCCTCCATTCTTGCGATGAGAAAAGCCATCGTCCTGATGCCCACATGCTCAAATCTCGGCCACGTCCCTGAGTGGCTCACGTTCCTCCGCTTTAGCGACATCATCTTCAGAAAGCTCTTTAGCGTCATTCGGTACACTCACAGGGCTCTCATGTGGTGGTGGAATCTCCGCACTTCCCTCATGTGGTGGGGGAATCTCTGCACTTCCCCCATGTGGTGGGGGAATCTCCGCACTTCCCTCATGTGGTGGGGGAACCTCCGCACTTCCCTCATGTGGTGGTGGAACCTCCGCACTTCCCTCATATGGTGGGGGAATCTCTGCACTTTCCTCATGTGGTGGGGGAATCTCCGCACTTCCCTCATGTGGTGGGGGAATCTCTGCACTTCCCTCATGTGGTGGGGGAATCTCCGCGCTTCCCTCATGTGGTGGTGGAATCTCCGCACTTCCCTCATATGGTGGGGGAATCTCTGCACTTTCCTCATGTGGTGGGGGAACCTCCGCACTTCCCTCATATGGTGGGGGAATCTCTGCACTTTCCTCATGTGGTGGGGGAATCTCCGCACTTCCCTCATGTGGTGGGGGAACCTCCGCACTTCCCTCATATGGTGGGGGAATCTCTGCACTTTCCTCATGTGGTGGTGGAATCTCTGCACTTCCCTCATGTGGTGGTGGAATCTCCGCACTTCCCTCATATGGTGGGGGAACCTCCGCACTTCCCTCATATGGTGGGGGAATCTCTGCACTTTCCTCATGTGGTGGGGGAATCTCCGCGCTTCCCTCATGTGGTGGTGGAATCTCCGCACTTCCCTCATATGGTGGGGGAATCTCTGCACTTTCCTCATGTGGTGGGGGAACCTCCGCACTTCCCTCATATGGTGGGGGAATCTCTGCACTTTCCTCATGTGGTGGGGGAATCTCCGCACTTCCCTCATGTGGTGGGGGAACCTCCGCACTTCCCTCATATGGTGGGGGAATCTCTGCACTTTCCTCATGTGGTGGGGGAATCTCCGCACTTCCCTCATGTGGTGGTGGAATCTTTGTATTATGATTATCAAGCAAATGAGGATCTGTAATGGATAAAATAAAGGATTGGTGTTCAGTTCCCAGAGGACGCTCAGAAATTCCGACTACATCTGCGGATTTCGCCAACTTTCCTTCGTCGGCCATGAGGTGTTCGGTGTACGACTGAACGGATTGATGAAACATCTCCTCCTCAATGAACCCCGCAAACGTCAGCGTAAGGCCATTCTCCTCCCTCTTTGTCACGTGAAATTTACAATACCACGGGCTAAGGACAACCGCTTCTCCCTTCGAGTCTGCCGTTGCTGGGAGTGGTATGACTTGCGGCATTCCCACGAACTTCACCGCGAAGGCTCCCTCCGTCGGGGTGTCTGTGTTCAGCCGTGAGAAGGGGAGAAGCACCACCTCGTCCCCCTCATTAAGAGGGCTGGTACACTCCACAGTACTTGCGTCATTGGAGTAATAAATGGTCTCATAATGACCCTGGGCATCCGATGTACATAAGCAGATGAGCGTGTAAGCGAGAGAAGGTTTCTGAGTCATGAGTGTTCCACCCGAAAGGTGCTCAAAAAGACCTTCTTGGTGCTTAAGAAGCTCATCACATTTGGCACTGTCAGACAACACAAGAGTCATGGCGAGTTTGCCATACGAGAGATTCAGTGAGGGGATCTTTTCAGCGGCCGAGTGGCACATTACCTGAATGTCTTCAGATGTAAAACCCAAGTCTGTCAAATATGCATTTAAAGTGGGAATTTCAACAGCACGTTGAGCATATTCCTTTGCTTCCTCCTCTCCCTTTTCAGTGGAAAGCAGCACAAGACGGGTTTTACTTGGGCAATGCAGCGGTAAGACTGCGACGCAATGCCAAAGCTCTGGCCTCCACTTGGAACCAGCCTCTGGCAGAGTTTCTCTTCCTTCCATGGCATTTCCATACGCCGTGTCTTTTGACGTGTTATACTCTGGATCCGCTCGCTCCAGATGTGCGATGCCCCTGCTGCCACCGCCGCTAACGGCAGATATGTTAGCCTCCTCTTTAAGAAAGGGAAACAACTCCGCGAAGGCTGAGTCAATCGTTCCGTTCTCACCTATCCACTTCTCCAATTCCTCCAGAGAAACTTTAGAAGAATCTTTAACTCCTATAGCCTCTGCAAAAGTCTTTTCCTCCCTGTCTGTCAAGGCCTGATTGGATAGAGTGTGATCCAGTATGGCGCGCACAAAGGACTCCCAGAAGACCTCATTCTCTGCGGCGCTGAAGTAACGTTCCCAAAACTTAAGCAACTCTGCATTTGACGTGCATTCATTTGCTGGCTTCTGAATCCGACACAACTCTCTTACGCAGTTGATGATCTTCGGTGTGTCGATACCTTCAATTAAAGCACGCTGCCTCCCTTCTTTATAAAAAACAAAGTATGGCTTTGACTTCCCACGGCGGCCCTTCAAGATGGGTTCCCAGAACGCTGGAAGAGTTTCCCGACAGAGATCTAGGTTCTTCGGCCGCTGCGGATTCCGCTGCTCCTCTGGAAAATTGAGACTCTCTAAAACGGAGTTACACTCCACGGAGTAGAAGCGAAGATGAATCTGGTCACCGGCATCCGTATAGAGACGCCTAAAAGTTTCCGATAGTGCCTTTGTGTTACCCCATTCGGAGCTGTAAACGTCCAGAACGGTGACACCGTGCTGAGCCAGGGAGAGCTGAAGCTCCTGTTCAAGTTGTAGGGCTGTTGTGACATCCTTCAGCACATCTCTGCTATGTTGCTGCATTTTCCCAATGTCTTGTAATTGCTTTCCTGCTTCTTTTTGTTTGTTTGTTTGTGCGGGTATTTGATTGGTGGTGTTGGTTCCCTTATTGAGGAATCTCTCCCTACCTGTATATAATTCGTTCTTTTTTTTTTACTTACCTCCCTCCTTCCGGGCCTCCTTTTACTTTAAAGAGTGAAATTAGACTTGGGAATGGGATAAGAAGAAGAGAATCATCCATGCATGCATACACACACTTACACACTCACACACACAGGCGCGAAAGCAAGAAAGAGAGTTAAAGAGGATAGACATGGGCACAAATATAGAGGTCGTAGAAGCAAAAAAAAAAAAGATCATTCTCACTCGGAGTGCGGCAAGTGCCAGTACCTGTGAAGAAAGTTTTACTTGAGATTGTTTCATATCAGCATACAAATTCACCGCGCTCTACTTCAAAGCCGCACCCCACAGTTCCGGCAAAACAGAGCTGTCGGGCGCGATCCCGTAAAGCCGCAATTCGGGCACGATCGTAAAGACAGTCGCGGAATGTTTACTTTCATCGGAATTAAGCCTCCCTGTGAATACCTCTGGGGACTGCTGCATCTGCCATTCCCTCCACCACGCGCCCCTACTTTTAATTGCTGCAGACGAACGGCCGCCAGGCCTCGCGACTGACCCGTGCAGATGGAGCGCCGCGGCGAGACCCCGCCGCCACCCGGCTCCCTCAGACTGATCGAGACGAGGCGCGAAATCCGCCTCGCACTCGCACGTGCGATCATGTTCATATTCGCCTCACCTTTCCTCGTCCCCGCGTCGAGCCGTCCCTGTGCGTGTGTCCGGGCGAGACTGGGCAGCCGGACGGTCGGCGTGGCGGCGAATAGTCGACGGCGAGGTGGGGAGGAGCGGAGCAGGAAGCGGCGGCGGCGGGCCACACTGGCCTCCTCGGGCGACGAGAGGTCCTCCTTCACGCCGCGCCAGACAGTCTGCAGCTCCTCCAGGCGACTCTGCAGCTGCGCCACATGGAGCCGCGACCCCCTCGCCATGTCGCGCCGGTGGCAACAAAAAGAAAGAAGAACCCAACCACCACTACTACCACCACCGCCTTCTGCACTAAAGGTAAAAAAGAAGGGGAAAGAAAGGAGAGGGAGTAAATCAAGGGTGGTGTTTTAAATCATGCCCTCTCTGTGGAGAGGAGAGCGCCTTCACACATTCCCCCACCTCTTCCTCCATACAGAGATACACACTTCACAGACGCATGGATCTCATAGAGATGGAAGATAGATACACTCCATATCCGTGCAGCAAAACATTCACCATGTTTTTCCTCCTCTAAACGCACACACACATACACACACACACACACACACACAAGAAAAAAAAAAGGAAACCAAGAGAAAAAAAGAGGATATAAAAGTTCAATGCTTCTCATTTTTCTCTCCCTTCTTTTTCCTCTCTCTCTCTCACTCGATCCTATCATCGCTATGTTACATCATAGCTCTGCTTTAACACTAATGGACGATAAAAAGAATGAAAGAGAGAGTGAGAGAGAGAGAAAATCCAACCATAAATTTAAACGGGCGCTGCCGCATTAAAAAGGTAATAGCGTATCGCAGGTAGTTGATCCTCGAAACAGTTCCTCATTCTGCATGAAAGTGTCAAGTTGCAGATAATGTGGCCGTCTTGAGACTTGACAATCACACCTCCCAATGCCTTCTCCGTGTCAAGATGCTCCTTGCTCAGCGTCACGCTCATCTTGGACCCAAGCTGCGCCGCAAACCACTGCTCTATTTCCCCGAGTTGACCCCGCACCTCCGCCTCGTCCTCCCGGCGTGTGTGAATGATCGCATCTGTCCGCACGGCGAGAAGTGCCTGGTGAATGAGGCCAAGAAGAAGTTTCCGGTATTTGCTTGTGTCGCTCACAAAGGCAACAATTCTCTGCCTCGTCTTCTCCTTCAGCTGCTCCATTATCTTCGACTGCTCCTCCATCACCCGCAGCCGCTGCG
The DNA here is from genome assembly GCA_036321185.1 of Trypanosoma lewisi. Lineage (NCBI taxonomy): Eukaryota > Euglenozoa > Kinetoplastea > Trypanosomatida > Trypanosomatidae > Trypanosoma > Trypanosoma lewisi. Next base: position 249,967 of record JAWVMQ010000070.1, on the reverse strand, counting down.
TCTTGGAAAAGTTCGCCCGCGCCACCCTGCGGTCGATATCTACCTGCTTCTTCTTCTGCTCTGCGCTCGCCCGCACCTTCACCTTCTCCACCTCGACGAGGCGCATCTTCTCCACGTCGTACTCCTCCTGGGCGGCTGCGTCGAGCTCCTCCGCCCGCTCCTGCGCCTCGCGCTCAATGAAGTCAATCATGCTCTGAATCTGGCGTGCCTCACTCATCATCGCTAACGGCAAAAGAAAAAAAAAGGGTTGTAGGGCTGCTTGCCTGTAAAGTGTGGCTAAAAGGAATGCTATTGGCTACTTGTGTACAGCACAACGGTCGTTTGAATAGGGGATGGAGAGGGGGGGAAAAGAAAAACGGTAACTAATAATAATAATAATAATAATAATAGAATGCACTTTTTGTTGTTATTGTTCACAATCATCACTGCAGGGCCACATTATATACAAGAATAGGAAAAGAAAGAAAAAGGAAGTATTAACTGTCCGGTAACTCCACCACACATACACACAACAACAACAACAACAACATGTATGCATTAAGCAATACCCAACGTCGCTAGTGCATGTGATACACCGACTGCTCTCTTCGCCTCCCACAAGAAGAGGAACAAGAGTGGTGCATTCACAGGAATGACATGTCGTCTCCAGAGTTTATACTGCCAGTAGTGAACGCTCACGAGCATTGCGTAAAAAGACCATCCAGTGAAGGTGAGAAAGATGCTTGCCGAGGGAACGTCAAAGAACGGCACGGCTGCTGCGGCCCCCGTCGCACCCAGTATAAGAAGATAGTTCTGGAAGGTTGTAAACCAACGATATCCCTCACCAGACGAGAAAAAAACATAAAAGCACATGCACCAACTCGCAGCACCGTACACCCAAAGAAGATTGTAGAGAAGGTGTTGCACAAGATCCATATGTTTTTTTTTCTTTTCCTTTTTCCTTCCCTCGCTATTTCTGTTGTCAACCTCAAGGATGAAAAAGAAAAAAAGGAAAAAGGGAACATATCAAGAAGGCATTTTCCCACCCAAGGTCATTGTTCTAAAGGGGGGAAGGGGGTAGTCACGTGCATGGAAATATACACAGAGAGAGAAACAGAAAGACAAAACACACACACATATATAGGAGAAATACACATTTATAGGCGCGTCGTTGGTCACTCCTGGACAATAATAATAATACCAATAATAATAATACCAATAATAATAATACCAATAATAATAATACCAATAATAATAATACCAATAATAATAATACCAATAATAATAATACCAATAATAATAATACCAATAATAATAATACCAATAATAATAATACCAATAATAATAATACCAATAATAATAATACCAATAATAATAATACCAATAATAATACCAATAATAATAATACCAATAATAATAATACCAATAATAATAATACCAATAATAATAATACCAATAATAATAATACCAATAATAATAATACCAATAATAATAATACCAATAATAATAATAATAATAATAATAAGGATATATACTGTCACTGTCAGTCTCTCCGACTTCTTCCTCGTTTTCCCTTTGCCCCCCCCAATCAGGTTTCTCCTATTTTGGAGTTTAAGAAGTCTCTCGTACTCCACGAGGTCGTCCTTCGCTCGCGTCAACACTCGCTCCATTTCTTTGACGCGACTCTCACGATCGATAAATCCGCGCGCCATCTCATTCACTTGTCTGCGATCCTCCTCGAGGGTTGCCTGCTCAGCTCTAAGAGCCGTCTGCTGTTTCCTCAGCTCCTCCTCCATTGCTTGATGCTCGCAGCGGCGCAGTGACGTGGTTTCATGCAGCTCAGCCTCTGCGCTCTTCACAACACCCGCCCGCGCCTCCAACGTCCTCTCGCGCTTGTTGAGCTCATCACTCCACCGCCCTAAACTCACCGCAATGGAGAAGAGCGCTGCTTCTATGGATACCAACTTCCTCCACATGGCGTTAGGACCTGTCCCCCATAATAGTGATGATGATGATGAAGGGGAGTGTTGTTGCCTCCTCTTCTCCTGTGCCCACAACCTCTCACTGCTGTTGCCACTCGGTATTGCATCGCCTGCAATAACATGATGTCGGCCGCTAAGAAACTGGGTCACACATGCTTGAAGGCAGTTGCATCCTCTACTGTATGCTGTACTCTCAAAATATCCAGCGCAATCGACCCGTCATAAAGGCCCTCTTTCTCTAAAAGAGTTTCTACCTCGTTTTGCATTCTCAATCGAGCAGCGGCGTTATTGAGGGAGATGCCACTCCTTAATGCAAGCTGCTGGAAAAGAGAGTGCGTTGTTGACGCCCAAGCAGCGTCGGGAACAGTGGATGTTTCAATCACAAAGCGCCGACAGAAGTCAATCACTTTCCATGACATACTCCTCCTCAGAGTCCTTCACAATACGCCTGTACATTATATATATTTATAATTATCTATATTTATTCATTTATTTATAATGGGTTAAGAGGAGCAAAAAAAAAAAAGAGCAAGAAGAAAAAAGGCCGATCCATATTTTAAATACACGCATAGACAAAAACACAAACAATACCGATAATGGCATATACACAAAAAAAAAGCATGTGATTATATATCACTCAAAACAAGGACAAATGAAGCCAGATAATAATATCAATATCGTCATCACTCAAGTTCCCTTCTCGGGGCCTAACGCCCTGAGAAATTCCCCTGCACGCAGGACGCATTGACGCTCCAGCGTACTGTTGGTAACATCCTTGACGCCATTCAGTTTGGAACGTAAGGCACGCTTTTGGGTTGCGTCACCCCGCCAAAAATTCATAAGTAGCTCCAGAGTTTCCTTGTTTGCGCCCTTTTTTGGCATCACCCACGAGACAGGCAAAGGTCGAGAAACATCTTTAAAAGCACACGAGGGGTGAACCTTACAGACCTGATCCCTCCGAACTCGACTGGGCATCATCGGTTGCCCTGAGAAAAGAGACGCGGGTACATATGCCCCTGCGGTCTTAGTATGCATCTCTTCGGGGTGCGGCAACTCGTGCGAGACCAATGCCTTTGCCTTGGGGAGAGCTCTGGCAGAGATGAGATTAATGCTCGACAGACCGTCTCCCCCTCCTCCTGCGCTTGTAGGCACGACGGTCTCTTCCTTCTCCAACTCATGTATCTCCTCCTCAAGAAAAGTGCGTGAAAAGCAAAAATATTTTCGCACCACGGCCTCCCAAAAGCGCCGTCTTGTCTCCTCATCAACGACCCGCCGCTCAAATATCCTCGCAAGGATCGGCACCTGTCGGAAGACATCACTCTCCAGCTGGTCCGTTATGGGGCACAGTTTGAATGTCTTCGGGTCAACGAGCGAGCCGATGGCGTCGAAGGCCACGACGACACCGCGCGGGAACTCCTCCCTGATCATTGCGTCCAACGTCGCCTCGTCGAGGAGGCCCAAGTCGACGGCCGCCCTGCAGATCGTCGTGGCCACCCACTGATCGTTGTCCCCCGCCGTCTCCTCCATGTTCTGCAGGCTGTCGATGAACCGCTCCCGGTCGCCAGGGCTCACGAAGCGCAGCGTGAAGCTCCTTTCGCCCACGACGACTTTGGCCGACACCTGGTCCCGCCGGGAGCGCAGTAGTTGTGTGATTTCGGAGCGTGTGAATACATGAGGCCTGCCGTCCCTCGCTCCGTCCAGCGGCGTACATGAAATGACGTAGCCCTGCACCTCCAGACGGCATGGCACACCATCACACACCACCTCCATCCTGTCAAAAGAAGAAAGAAACAACAGGAAGAAACAGAGTAACAATAATATCAATACACACATACACGCACACAATTGCAAGAATTAAAAAGGGGTGGGGCGGACAGACACACACACATACATGCACACATATATACTCCATCTTGGAGGTGGTGAACTCTAACCCCACAAGTCGCTCTTTTTCCAATGTGCGACAGGAAGACATACACATAACAAGGAAAAGAAAAGAAATTTCCTTTTTCTTTTGTTCCATTCAATCACTTCCTTTCCTTTCATCCATATGTTTCCTTTTCTACAATCTCTTCTGCGGCACCACCAAAAAAAAAAAAAAACACAAACCACTACCCACCACCACCCCTCCGTCCGATGGTGACTAATACTTTTACATTTCGGTGGATAGCTACGTGTGTTAGGCCACCGCACACACACAGGCATATATACACTCTACATTGTTACCTGGATTTCCTTTATGTCCTTCACACCGTGACGCACCAACATACTCCGAACGGCAGCATCATCGCGAAGATTGATCACCAAAGAGTCCGGAACGCCAATCGTCTCCGTATTGTCGTCTGTGTGAAGCACTGTGACATGTCGTCGTGGTTGGCCGCCCTTGTAGGCATCGGTTTCGGGTATTCTCCAGCACTGCTGCACGGCGGTGATAAATCGCTCATCGCTCTCGAAGGTCGGTGAGATATCCGTGTAATATGCCACAAACTCCTCTAGAGTCACGGTAGACGTGGCATTCATTCCCGGCCAGCAGTTGATGAAGTCAAATACAGCCTCCGCAAAACTTATAATACCCTCCTCGACATCCGGGTGGAGAGGTGCGTTAAACTTATAAAGGTTCAGCATGTCCTTGTAGTCCACAGAACCACCGCCCTCAATAGTGAGTAACTGGAATGCATTGATAACAACGTCCAGACGGTGCGGTGGCACATCCCCTCGCAGCTCACGAAGAAACTCCTGAGCGACAATAAGGCCATTTCCGCTGTGATCAAAACGCTTAAAAATAGCATCTAATTCCACCGGCTGAATTGCCACCCCCATAAGAAAAACGGCATGATGGACCTGCTCACGGTTGAGTAGAGTTATGCGGTGCTCGTTGCATGCGGCTCCCATGGCCTTCGAGAGTGCACGAAATCCCAAGTGACCGCCGAAGTGGAGAGAGCCTTCACGAATACGGGCCATGATAAGGTCGACACCGGCGCCAGTGCTCATGGAGGAGGACATCTTCCGGGAACGGTTGGAGCGACTATTCAGTGATGCAGCCAGGGAGGCTGCTACATTTGTCCGAGCTTTATTTGTTTGGCCACCAATCACGAAAAGATTTTCAGGATCTGATGACACGGCGCCAAGTGACCTGGAGTGCTGATGGTCGGGGTAGGAGCAGTTCACCTCAAATTCATATCCAAATGATGTGTTTTGCAGAGTTTTGGTGCAGCGAATGGGTCGGTTTGTGGAAGAATGATACAAGAGAACAGTCTCCCCCGCACGCACGGGACCGCCATCACGAATGTCATCACGTTTCTCGCCAGGTTTAACAATAACAAAAACATTATCTTTACATGTGCCAAGCGCTGCAGTCAGCGGCTGCTTTCCCGAGTGGCCAATTTCAAGAACCCCAGACTGCAAGTAGCAAAACCCATCAGGAGAGGCATCCTCATTCGCAATGCGAATGTGTTGGCCGTAATGTAGAATTTTCTCCTGCTTCAGCTGCTGTGTGTAGGCTATGTTGTTCTCATCCTTCGCTCGTTCTATAACCCATGTAGAGCGTACCTGCGGCTTAGATGTATCCACAGCAGTCACCAGATACTGATTCGGTTTTGGGGAGAACTTCGGTTCCAAATCCAAAGCCAGAGCCGCCCCGGTGGCAACATTCACCAACTGAAGTGGATGACCGAGTGTAATGACATCCTTCATATCATCTAAGTGTGTGGCATCGCCCAGCTCCGAGAATGAGGCCCATTCCGTTCCCTTTTTTCTGGTCATGGACTTATAAAAGTCTATCTTGTCTTCATGGGCACGCATCTCCTCATACCAATTGCCAATGAGGACCCCTGGAGAGTACTTCATCGGTATACTCTCCGCGTCCATGCTTGTTCTTCTTCCTCTTCCTCTCCTCCCCACAGGAATACCACAACTGGCCTCCCTCCACGTGCACGATGACAAAACGAAGAAGAGTAAATACAAAAGCAAAAAAACAAAAAAAAAATAGCAGTCTTTAAGAATCAGAAAGGAAACAATGGAGAAAGAGTTAACGGCCAGTGAATATAAATAACTAAATAAATATTGTATGTATATCACCACAAGAAAACATTCCAACAACAACAACAACAAGGGGGAAAAAGATAAGGGAGAAGTGCAAGTATTATTATCCTTCTCACTACACCACCGCTTTTTGTTTCTGTTTCTGTTTTTTCTTCTTTCCCTCCTTCCTCCGCATGCGTATATATATATATATATATATATATATATATATATATATATATATATGTCTCTGGAGAGTGATGCACACACACACACACCACTACAGCTTCCCGCAGTCCACGACAGTTACCCTTTGTGAAGGAAAACCGAAGGGCGAGAGCGGCACGCGCTCTATCTCCTCCACAACGTCAAACCCGTTAACAACGCGGCCAAAGCAAATGCATGTCCCATTCAAATGGGGCGCCTCCTTCGCCGTGAGGATAAAAAATTGGGAGCCGTTGAGGTGCGGGGCGCTCACAGCCGTTCCAACGAGGCCGCGCTTGTCAAACACCGACGCACCCACCTCGTCTGGTGCATCAAACGTCTCGCCGTAAATACTTAACTGCTCCGTTCCCTTGCCGCTCACGATGTCGCCCCCCTGGATGAGGTATCCCTTGTGCACGCGGTGGAAGGTGGAGTTCTTGTACGTGAGCTGCGGCAGGAATTGGTCCCCAAACGAAGGGTCGCCCAGCCCGGTGGTGCTTGGGACCTGCGGCAGAACATTTTCCCCAGTGCAGAGCTTCACAAAGTTTTCCACGGCCACGGGGCACTTTCGGGTGAAGAGTTCATACTCAATCCTTTTGGGTGAAGAAGGTCCAATGGCAACGTCCATAAAAACACGCCCGACAGATGCCAGGTGTTGCCTGCTAGAATGAAGCATCTTCTTTTAAACGAAGTGAGGAGGGAAAAAAAGAGTACACAATATACATAAATACAAAGAAAAACAAAAAAAGAGTCACCACCCTTTTTTTATATATCCAACGAAAAATCACATTAACACCCACACCACATCTCCCACACAAACAGAGTGATACACATTATCCCTTTTTTATGTACTCGATTGGGAATTATCACTCTTCTCTGTGTTCCTTCTAATTGAGCATATGCGTCTATTGCTTCGACTATTCTCGATATTCTATATACACATTTTCTTCTATAGATTCTTTTTTCACACCATATCTGAATTTTTCTATGCCTGGTCAAAAAACTATGAATATATGTATATATTCTTCTTACAGCTTCAAATGCTGTTTCGTCTCTCGCTTCCCAAACCTATATTCTTGTAACTTATCTATATGAGACTCTATTGCACTTCAGCAGTCACTCCGTGAAGTTCATCAAACGAAATATGGCCACCTACAAGCCTGTTGGCCACGTGCTCATCAGCGTAGTGCCACGTCCAGCCAGGCTCCATCGACACCTCCTTCCAGTTATCCCACTCAAAGTAGTTCGTGCACAGAAATGCATTACTGGGTGATAATGTTTTCAATCTCTGCGGCTTAAGCCGGGCGAGTTCATCTATGCTGTGTGCATACAGCGGGGCGGCGCATCCATTCAGGCACCAGCCGATCAGGTGGTTCTTGTGCAGCACCACCGGACTCCGCACCGGCCCGTCGCCCGTCACGCTAAAAGGAAAAGAACTTAAGTGTCGCACCACCCGCCGCGATGATAATGATAATGATGTAGATCTAGATGCATCCACGTACTTCCATGTTGGTTTAGCAGAGCCGCAGTCGACGTCGCGCTGCGGCCGCACGACGAGGCCCAACACGCCCCCCGGCCGGTGCAGCAGCCACACCGCACGCTGCGCCCTGCTGCTCTGCTCGGAAAGAAGAAGATTCGGCAGCAAACCGCTATGATGATTATTATGATTATGATGTGTAGAGACACCTCCGCTGGACTTCGCGGCCCGCGCTGCGGCGTCACCGACGGAGTTTTTGCTCATGCGGGCGAAGTGCACGACTGCCTGGTACGCCCACGGCAACGCAGTGTTCATCATGGCACGCGGAACGCCTAGCCCTTACACTCAAGCTCACACGCACCTCTTTTATTTTTGCCTTTTTTTTTATTGGTCTTTTCCTCTTCCTTTTCGCCTCGGGTTCGCTCAATCACCTATCGGGTTAAAAACCAAGCGAACACACAAAAGGTCTGTGAATGTGTATGAGTGAGGGGAATGGAAAGAAGAAGAAGAAAAAGTACCTTAAATGAGCCCAAGACGTAGCTGTAAAAAATTCATTGAAAAAAAAAAACTTAATAACAATAAATCCCTTTCCACATCCCCAACGCTCAGACACAAAAGCACACATGCACACAGGGAAAAAAAAGGTGGAGAGGAAGAAGGAAACCAGAATACTAGTTACTTAATGGATCTATCAACGAAAGGAGAATAACGACATCGAACACACAAAAAAATTTAAATAAATAATAATAATAACATGAAAACAACAAGAAGCTCAATCATTCTTTATCGGCATCACCATTTACCACCAAATGCACCTAAAGAGGCGAATGCATCGCCACGTGGCTCGTTTGTAGGCTTGATGGGACTTGCTTTTGTTGGTTCAGGAACCTTAGAACCACTCCAAGGATCCAATGGAGGTTCCTGAAAGAAGTTCATAGAATTCATATTTGGCAATCCTGCAGAACTCACGAAAGGCTGCTGGGCCTGCGTAGTAGTTGGTATTTGGTAGGGCGCAACGTTTGGGCCTGCTGGAACATCTGTCGAAAAGCCAGTCAGATATTGTTGTTGTTGCTGTTGCTGTTGGAGGGGAAGGTCATCCTGCACCATGAAGTTATATACCCCCGGATTTATCCCGGGGTGACTCTGAAATCCGTGCTGGGGCAACATTGTCGGTGGGTATTGCAATTGCCCAGCGGGGGGGAAGAATGATGGCTGGGGCGTTGGTTGCGGTGCGGAAACCACAGTCCCGGTTGGGGCTCCTACATTAAACTGCGGATGCGCAGTGGGGGCGGAAGTGAACCAGTCCGTGAACGACTCCGGAGTGATGGGAGCATTGGCAGGGGCACTTGGAACAGCCGCCGCTACTGCTGGTGCTGGTGCTGGTGGTGGCGCGACAGCAGTAAAAAAATCAGTGAACAAGTCGTCATCTGTTGGCACTGCAGAAGCACTATTGGTGATGGGTTCTGGACATCGCGCAGCCACCGGCTGCCCAAAGAAGTCCAACTGCTGCTGCTGCTGCGACGAAGAGGAAGAAGTAACAGGAGGAGGGGGATGAAGAGCCCCTCGTGTGCCCAGTGAAGATACGTGCGGTGACTCCGCCGGCAATGGTCCTGCCCTTGTGTGTTGTAGCTGCTGCCGTTGTTGCTGCGGTGGTGGTGGGGCCGTCAGACTCGACACGCGCGGCGGCTCGGCCGTAATTCCCCGCAGCAGGTCGCTCTGAAAGCGGTCGAACTCGTCGCGGTCGGCGTACGCCATGTCCTCAAAGACGGTAATGATGAAGTCCTTCACGGCGATGTTGCTGCCGGGCTGCGGGCGGCTCTTCTTGTACCGCGCGAGCCACACTCTCGCCGCCCGGTCGTTGCCGCCGACGGTGAGGCCGGCGACCTCCTCGTCGCTGAACTCCGTCATTGAGATGCCCTTCACTTTGTGCTGCAACGAGCGGTGCATGGCGGCGCATGTCGAGCAGACAAAGATGCGGAAGTTCGTGACAACGTAGAGCGGCCCCCGCATGCCGCAGTCCATGCAGTAGCGATTCCCGTCCCTCTGCGATAGCCTCCGCACCTCGTCCCGGTTGCGCTCCACCCTTCGCGCCTGAGGATTCATCATGCAGTCCTCCCGTTTCTAATGGACGTCTTTTTTTTTTTCGTCTTGTTCTTTGGTACAACTGTGGGTGCGCGTGCAGTTCACCTTTGCTCGCACCCGCAGAGAAACAATACAGAACGGGGGAAGGCTCTGAAGAGAGAAGAAAAAAAAAAGAAAATTAATAAATAAAGAGATGGCGACAGTCGTGTGCACGGAGAATTTAAAAATAAAATAAAATAAACCAGCAACGAGAAGTAAAAAAAAGAAAAACACTGCAGTGAAAAGAAAAAAAAGATCACACACCCTGCAAGACTCAAATGCTACATGCAACAAAGAGAGAAACAAACACTGGATCTTGCTGAATAATGACGCACGATAATGATAAAAATGATAAAGATAATGGAAAATTCTATTTGCCACTGCTACAATACATGCATCCGTCGGTGCTTCCGCAAACATGCATACATACTTCTATTATTTGCCTAAATGGCACTATTTAATGATTTCGTGATAATCACTTCCCTCCACTGTCAATTTCCATATCAACGTGGAGACATGGGTCTGTCTCTGCTTCTGTGTGCGTCGTGGAGAAGGGTGAGTTTACGACGAAGCCCTTCTACTCAGTCGCATGGTTCCTTTTGCTGCATAGCAAATGTTTAATGCTGGCGGAGAGGTAAAACCCAAGAAGAGAGCTGGCGAGCACGCAGGGTGCCCCGAAGGCCACAATGGTCGCGGCAAGATACGGTGTGTTCTGGCTCACCGCGTCCTGGCAGGCGAAGCCGCGCGACGGGTCGGCGACGGCGCCGTGGATGGAGCCGCACTGGGCGCCGAGGCACTTCGCGCGGTACATGTGGCAGAGCGAGCCGCCGGCCGGGGCCCCATCGCCGTCGCAGTCCGCGTCGGTAATCATCGACTCGGTGGCAAAGCACCGACCGTTGGTGGCTCCGAGAGAACTAAGATAACGTTGCATGTCCTCAACGGTGCAGCCGCCAGGAGTCGCGCTGGATGTATACACGGCACCGCTCTTGTCCATGCACTTCATTTCAAGTGGCTTGCTGGTGTATCCACCGGCGTCCGTGGTGCTTCCCGACGACAGCGTGAACTGATACGCCTGAACGTACTGTGCTTTGTCTGCAGTCTTGTACTCAAGGGCGATGGCATCACCAAACCGCGGCACGTGAGCGGCATTGTCTGTTTGTGTGTTCTCAGCATCAAAGACGCCCAGTGCACTAAAGGTGGCAAACACAATGGGCATTGACCCAACATAAACAGAGAGCCGGGCTTTCTTCTGTTCGTCGCTCCTGCTGTCGGGTACAAAACGCGAGATAACCTCCTCCCGAAGAAATGGGCCAGCCAAAGGCCCCATGTCTCTGTTGTCCGAGGTACTTGGGTCTGCACCATACAGGCGCCAAAGAAAGCGTCTGCTGACCGTCTCCAATGCAGTCAAGAGCGGCTGCAGCGTTGCGTCCTCACGTCCTTCAGAGGCATTTACGCTCCAGCTGTCGTATACATAAAGTGCACAAAGCGAAGGAGAATCATCGCATACTACATCGCTGTTTGGTGGGAGAAACCGTGAAAGGATCTTCAGATCGTCTTTGGTAAGCCTCTCTGACACCCACGCGTCATCCAGATGTAGTTTTAGTCTCCATGCATCCTGCATAACCCACGATGGCCAGCTCTCCGTGACGGCTAGCACCTCATCGTCCTCTTCAGGAGTGTATTTCACAAGCGGCAGTGCCTGAGGATACATGCCCAGTGTAACTCCTTGGCCCGTGGCAACTGTCCTCGCGGTCTCTGCCGCGTGAAACGAGACACGTGTTGTGTTGAGCTGGGTCCCAAGCTGCAGCTGGGCCCCATAGCGCGACAGGAGAAACTCGCCGAGCAAGAAGGACCCTTTCTTCCCCGATAGTGACAATTCACATGCACCGCAACTCAGTTTTCCCTTCGTGAGAGTCAACAGACCACGGGCACCGTTCCGGGTCAACACCGCCACCTTCTGTAGCGCCGCACCATCCTCTGCATTCACTGCGTGAGTGAACCCAAGGGACTGCAGCTGTACTAGCAATAGTAAACATACAAAAAATCGAAAGTGCATTGAATATATATATAATCCCTTCTATAAACTCGTGAAGGGCAGACAAGAAAAAAAGGAAATAGAATAAAACAAAAAAAAAGCATACGTAAGCATATAAACAAGCATACATATTTGATGTAGTGATTTAGAACAAAGAAAGTAAAAAAAAAAAAGTGAAAAAGAAAATACACAGTCATATGCAAATATCTGTATAAGGAAAGAACAGAGGCAGCTATGGTTTGAGAAAAGGGATAATATACAGGCATCCTTTATTTTTCATCCCTCTTCCTCCTTACGTAAATAAAGAACATTATAAATCTACAGAAACCAATAAGCCGATCCACAGTAGATACAGAAAAAGGACGTTGGTCACAAAAAGAAAAGCGTGTGAGTTGTGGAAAAGCATGTGAACATCCACTGCGAAGTGAGTTCATTTAGAGAAAATTGAGAGGGGCCTATTTTGCCGGTGGATCTCCCACAACAAAGCGTTGTGTATTAATTTCCCACTTCTCCTGCGGCAGTACACTCCAGTGTGGACTGGGCGTTTTTCTGAGCCACTGAAAGTCATCAACTGTTGTATATGAGCTTTCCCCACGCCTTTCACCATCAACCCGCTGCTCCCCGACACGCTCTACCCATTCCTTGTGCGTGGCATAACTGTGCCCCTCCACCTCGGACTGAAGTAATCCTGTCCAACAGTTATACGGGCCGAACCGCATTTCCATGCAGCATTCAATAATTGGTGTTGACGCACACCAAACGTATACATCCACATTTGTGCAGTTCTTTAGTCGAAGCTGGTGGCATGCGATGTACAGTTTGCAGTTTCTGCAGTCTGAAATAAAAGCGGTTCCAGGGACCGGCAGAATCAATATCTCACAGTTTTCACAGTCTTTCAGAAACACCGTCTTCGATGGTCCAATGAAGAGGGTCTTATTACGGGTATGTCCGTATACATTGGTGGCCTGGCTTCGCTCTTCCCTGCTCTGCTGCAGTGGGAGGAGGGCAGCGGCTTCTCTCTCCACAACCACCGCGCCCCCCGCCTTTGGCTTAGAGGAAAACTTAAACGTCTTCGCCTTACTCGCCATGCCCTGTTTGGCGTCAATAAGTCCCTGGAGTCGCGAGAGTGTAGCATTCGACTTGGCCATGTCGTGCGGCGTGAGAGCGCTGTTGCTCGTGGCCTCCTGCACCAGCTGTTTAAAGCGATTCACGCCCTCCTGAGCTGCAGTGGTATCCCCGTCCGTAATAAAGCGCATGACGTCCCGTTCAAAATCCCTCGCCTGGTTCTCAAATTCCAATTTGTCCCACGTCTTGGAGGAGAAGCCAGCTGTCTTCTGCTGCCGTGCTTCTTCCCGCTCCGCTCGGGTTTTTAAGAACCTCTCCTCCATGACTATTACTACTAATTATCACTAATTAACCTTGTTTTCTTTCGTGATTTTGTATTACATCCAATCAGAGAGAGAGAGAGAAAGAATGTGAGGAAAGGAAAAGAAAAGAGGAAGAGACATTGACTGTAGGCCCGTATGTACACCTGCGTCATGATTCACACACTCCACCCCTTCATTCGTAGTAGATGGTGGTACCACCACCTCTAGAATAAAGAAAATGTCATATTTCCCTTCTCCCTCCTCTCCACGCTCCAGATCACACAGATAAAGAAATCATAGTATAAGGTATTAAGGATCCGCATCTTCTCTCATATACTGGATGAAGATGTTCCTCAATACGTCTTTGTCAAGTTGTTTGCCGAGGATAAGTACCCGTGAGCAGCCCAGAGGAACGCTTTGCCCCTCCATTGGAGTCACGTCAAAAAGCTCTCCAATTGTTTGAAGTTGCAACAATGAATACTGGCCGTCCTTCTTCATCCAAAGTGCTGCCTTGCATCGCACCACTTCAAACGGTGGATCGTGATCCATGTACAGCAGATCCCTACAGATCAAATCAACATCACTCTTGTCGCGTAAAGTCACGAAGTTCGGCTGCTCAAAAAACTCCAATGAAACGGCCGTTATGCCTGACGGGCCGCCGTGGTGAAGACGTTCCAACTCTACCATCCGCCTCGTTGTGTTCAAGAACAATATCTCCTGCAGGTTCTCCAGCTTGGAGTACGACGAGCGCACCACCTGCACAACGGGATTGATGCGCCCCACCTCCTCCAGCGCACGCGCCTGCTCCTCCTCCGTCGCGATGTCACACTTATTCAGCACGACGCGGTCCGCCATGAGAATCTGCCGCGACGCCTCTGCAGACACGGCGGGGTCCTGCAAGTACTTGCTTATGTTCTTCGCGTCGACGAGCGTCACGATGCCGGAGAGGTAAAGCGCCCCGCCGATGGCCTCGTCCTGCCAAAACATCGCGGCAACCGGCCCCGGGTCGGCGAGGCCGGACGTCTCTACCAGCACGAGGTCAAATGTCCCCCGCCGCGCCATGAGCCCCTCAAGCGCCTGCACCGTCTGCGACTGGGCGGTGCAGCACATGCAGCCGTTGTTCAGCTCCAGCCACTCGTCGTCCGGCTTCTGCGAGCTCTTCAGCGTCAGACCCTTCTCGATGGTCTTGCCAAACTCGAACTCGTTCACAATCACGGCAATGCGAAGGTGGTGATCGACTGACAAAACGTAATGCAGCAGCGTCGTCTTTCCACTGCCGAGGAACCCCGTGAGGATCGTCACAGGAACTTTGGCGCTAATGAGCTCCGGGCACTCGTCATCATCCAGATCCACACCCATCACTCTTCTACACGCTCTCTCTCTCTCTCCCTCCGACGGTATGTTTATGTATGTATTTCTTTCACTCGCACTCCTCTTCTTCTTTTTTCTGCAGGCCAACGTAAAAAGAAGGAAAGAAAATGATAATTAAATGCAGCTGGGTCCATAGCAAGTGTTGTACCTTGTATGAAAGGCGTCGGGACCCTTCAAAGTGTTGTCGCATGAGAATGGAGCCTGAGAACGAAAGCAAACAGCAACAAGAAAGAGAAAAAAAAGGGAAACAGACGAGGAAAGAATCCCCCAAAGACATCAAACATCACATTTTCCAAAAATTCGCCACATACAAGCATACAAATAGTCACAGCAACCATCACCAAGAACAAGAAGCAAATATAGTTTTGGTGGGGGTAGTAGTAGTAGTGGTAGGGGTGTTAGTATTAGTGTACATCTGCCGTTGTAAGTGTACTCCACGACATGTGTTCAAAAAAAGAGAGGGGGATCAAAACAATAATAGGATGCATTTAGTCACAAGAATACCACGAAATGATCACATAGCAATGCTCCATTACACACAATCATTCAATTTGGTCCCAGAACCTTTGCCTTCTTCCTCCTCCATTTGCTTCTCCAATCGCCGAATAAATGCAGCGTAGGCGGCCTCCATATCAAAACTGTCCACTTCTTCTCTTCGACGACCTCCTCCCTGCGGCGTCGGTGATCCAGGCTTCGATACCATGCGGGGGGGCTCCGCCGCGAGCGTCACCGGTGTCGACTGAACAGGCGACGGTGCCACCTCTACGGGCTCCTTTGGTTCCGGCAGTGTCCTTTCATGTGGTTTCGCGGGAGGCGTGTACTTCGTCTTCTGCGGCATGCCGATGGAGGCAAGATACTCAATGCGCCGGCACGTCTCATAGTACGTCACTGGGACTCCAACAGGCGTCGTCTGCTGGGACTTGTCGAAGCTACTATTCATCCGGAAAAAAAAAAGATAAACAGTAGCCTCAGGAACCTTTTTTTCATATGGAAAGACAGAAAGAGAAGGGTATGTGGGCATATGCATACATACACACATACACACGCACACGTTCGTGTATATGTGAAAGACAGATAGATGAGGAAAGTAGTTGTACTAGTAGTGTGGACGGGGTAAAAATAAGAAAAACAATAAGAAGGAATTTTTTATGGTATAATTCTCGAACAAGCACAGATCAATGGAGGAAGGCATATCTTTAATCTTGATCTGTTTTTTGGCTGTATGGACTGGAGAATAAAAAGTAGGGGGAGAAGGTGGTGGTAGAGCATCATCATCATCAGTATTACTAAACCAACTCGTTTCCCAACTACAGTCCGGACCACACACAAACACACCCTCTCAGTCTCTAACTCAGCCCATATGTAGTTGCATACACACACACACACACACATATGTATATAGAAGTACAGCACAAGAAAAGGAAGGAGAGAGAAGCCGCCAAGCAAAATAATACGTTTTTCTTTCTTTTTCATTCTTCATTGAGCTACAAAAACACGGTATGTGTTGGAAACATAACTTCCTTCCCCCCCTCCACATGCTGTGGCGTATCCAAAAGAATCTGTGGGAGAAAGTCGCTGAGGTCTTGATCCTTCCCGTACAGCTTAGACATGGACCTCGAGGTGCCGCATACACGCACGGGATTCGACTTCTCCAGCGAAATGGAACGTCGTTGGATGTGGCAGTACTGAATGGCGGGGTGCAGGTCGGCATCGCCGCAAAGTAGTACCACTTGCTCAAACTGGCGATGAGTAAATATCTCCATGATGCAAGTTGCTATGGCAACATCGACGCCTGCCTGAACCCACACGTGTCGAGGGCCATCGCGCGTGTAGCCTTTCTGTTGTTTCATTCGCCCAACGAGACGGGCGACGACGTTAGTTAGTTCTCGTCCACTATTCATCTCGTTCAGCAAAAATCGGGTCCGGAGATTTGTTTCACGGAATGCCTTTTCCCTGTGCGGCAGGGGCATGGAGTTTTCAATGTACTCCGTTATGGCAGCAGGGTCGGTGTCGAACCAGTAGGCGACTGGGTCCTTTTGGAATATTTCACCGATGAAATCCAGAGTGTATCGAAGTACCTCCACAGTGCGTTTGTACTGGGCCTCGTCGCGGCGGTGGTGCCCCTTCAAAATGTGCTCAAAGTAGCTCCCATCGATGATGACAGCAACACGCCCTTCACGCTTAACATCACTTGGCACAAACGCCGGTACTGTCTCCTCAGAGTTTGTGGAGGGGCAGTTCGAGCCTGCATCCCCCCCTCCTCCCTGCTCGCTCTCACTATCGTCTAAAGATCTCTCTTCGGCGGAACCACCATCATTCGCCGGCGGAGGACTCTTCCCGCAGCTCCCCGGGGCATGCTGGCCGTTGCAATTGAGGCACCGCGCCTTCCCGCAGGTCTTCGCTATGTGGCCTCTCTCGTGGCAGAGACTGCAGATGGCGTTGGGGCAGCGGGCAATGAGGTGCCCGGAGCGGTTGCACATGTGGCACAGCGCAGTCTGCGTGCAGTCCGCCATCTCGTGGCCGGGCTCCTTGCAGCGGTAGCACACACGACCTTTGAGCTTCATCGGGCAGTCCGTCGACCTGTGGCCGGCGGAGGAGCAGTGAAAACAAAGCGGTCTGCTGTGACAGAGCTGCGAGTTGTGGCCGTAGCTGCCGCAGTTGAAGCAGCGGGTCAGGGGGCACGTCGGCACCATGTGGCCGCGCTGGTGGCACTGAAAACACTCAATCAACTGCGAGCGAACGGGGCAACTCGCCTGCACGTGCCGTGAGGACCCGCAGCTCCGGCAGACAGACACCTCAACGTCCCCCTCCCCCCGCGCACGCTTTGCCTCCTTCGGGCAGTCCTCCTTGAAGTGCCCTAGCCGCCCGCAGGCCAGACATGTCACCAGTGGGCAGTCTCTGCGAAGGTGATCCGTGGCCGAGCAATTGCTGCAGGTCATACCTTTTGTGGGCTCCATGAGTTAGGTCTCGTTTCTATATTACTCTCTCTCTCACGAACTCACTCAACACGTACACACATGCATGCATGCAGATACATATAGAAGACACAGAGATATTAGCAGGATCAGTTGCGAGGCAAATTCATAGCGACCCCCACCCCCTCCAATCGTCTTTCAGTACATAGAGATGGCAACAACAACAAGAAAAAAAAAGGCAAGAAAGAAAAAAAAACTCCACGCTTCATTCTCATGCGAATACTTCTGTCACGCCACAAAATAGCAACAACGAAAAAAAAAAATACACACACAGATCAATCGATCCACTGAAAGAAGGAACACTTCGAACTACCACATGTAAAAAAACGTTTACCCTTCGATGTTTCTTTACCGGACACGCGCTGCTTCGCTGGTACACCGCATGCACACATGACGCCTGTGGGAGCTGCCGCCGCTGCCGGTTTCCTTCGGCTGGCTGCCTCCTTCCCTCGCACTGTGGGCAAAACGTACGGTGCCTGATGTTGCTGCTCCTGTTGTTGTTGTTGCCGGTGCTGGTGGGGGTACGTGCGATCAGAATGGGAAGTGTTGTCACTCCTCCACGACGGTCCAACTCCTCCTCCTCCCTTTATAGAGATGTACTCTTGTAAACGGACATCGCAGAAGACACAGACAGTTTCACCCTCCTCCAAACCCGGGACGCCCTGCATCCCACCAAACTCAAACTGGAGCATTACGGCCTGGCACAACCCGCAACGCATCGTCGGGGTTGGGCGGACTCGCTTCGCCCACGGGAGGTTCACGGAGAAGTTGCAGCCAGGAAAGCCACGACAACTCAAAAAGAAGCCCCTTGCGCCTGTGCACAAACGGATATCACGTTCTCTGCATGACTTACAGCGTGTAATGGCCACATTCTCAGCTCCTTTTGCCAGAGGGCAGTCCGCGAGGCATTGAAAACAACGAAACCCAGAAAAGGATTCAATATCTGTGCCAGGAGGCGGTGAGGAGAAACAATATGGGCAGAGTGTATAGGAAGTCTGTTTTTCAGTATTTCGAACGTCAATAACACCAAAGCCACACAAGACACACGTCTTTCCACACGGGGTCAACTGATTGAGACGGCCGTTTGGTACGCTATAATCCTTGCGGCATGTGACACAGCGCATACACCACACATCACGTTCCCCCTCAGTTTGCTCGACCATATCCATTAAATTATGACACACCCCGCACTGCCCTAAACCCTGCTGCACAACACGACCCGTACCGTAGGCATGCGTGCCTGATATTTGCAGCACAGTGGGAGAAAGGTAACAAGACAACTCCTCATACATTTCCTTACACTTGGAAGATAATTTCTGGAAGACTTCACGGTAAAGATGTATAGTGGCGTCAACGACCTGATTTTTGCTGGCCTTACCACTTGCGATGTCGTACATGGCAAGTTCCATTTGGGCCCGTAGCTGTGGCTGAAGAAGACTTAAAAGTCCAATCACTTCATAGCCAGATGCAAGTGCAACACCCAAAGCCGTGGGAACCAAAAAGGCGCCCTCGCGTTTCACATAATCCCGTTCCAGAACGGTTTTAATATGCTGTGCAATTGTGGCATCGGTTCCAATCCCATGTTCATCCATCAAGGCAATGAGAGCGGCCTCGGTGAGGTTGGGTGGAGGTGATGTTCGATGCTTTTCAAGGCTAATGTCCGTTGGAACAAAACTCTCGCCCTGTTTGTAGGTTGGTATACAAGTACTATGCCATCGTTCATAGGGATATATCTCTAGCCAACCCTTTTCAAGGATGCTTGTGCCCGAGGTTGTGAATTTCTCGCCTCCAAACACTGCAGTGACGGCCGTAGTGGCAGCCACCGCATCGGGTGAGACACATGCAAGAAAGTGACGGACAATGAGATTGTACAGTGGGCTTCTGCTATCACTCTCAGATCGCATCAGCTTTGTTGGATAAATGGGTGGATGGGCCTTGTCATCATGGCCACCTTTGAGAGGTCGACGAAATTTATGTGCCGGGTCACTCAGCATGGCGCCCACGTAGTCTGCGACACCCGGGTTCTCTCGCTGCCCCGCCACGATCTCCTGCAGCTCCTCGTCCGTGAAGGAGAAGGAGTCCGTCTCCGTGCGGGGATACGAGATGAACCCCTCCTGGTATAGCGACTCTGCCCACGCCATGCACTGCTCCGACGAGATGCGCAGATGCGTTGCGGCCAACTTCTGCAGCGCGACCGTTGCCAGCGGCACCGGCGGTCGTCGCCTGTTCGGCCGCTGCACCACGTCGACGACCTGCGCCTCGGCCCTCGGCCCGGCCGCCTCCAACATCGTCTCCAGCACGAGCGTCGCCGCGACCTGGTCGAAGACGGCTCCGCGGCAGCTGTGGAAGACGCTGCGGTCGTGGCGCATCAGCAGCGCAAAGAAGTCCTCCGCGACGAACCCGCGCCGCTCCCAGTACCGCCGGACGATGAAGCCGAGCGTCGGGATCTGACAGGTGCCGAAGCTGAGCACGCGCGGCATTCCGCTGAACAAGTCGCGGAACTTGATCGTCTGGAAGCGTGAGAAGACGGCGCCGATGCGCAGGTCGATCTCCTGCCGCGCCTCGACCGCGTCCGAGAGGGCCTTGTTCGGCGCCTTCAGGTTCCGCACCGCCGCGAACAAGTCGCGCTTCGTAAGCGCGGAAAAGTGGGCGCGGTAGACGCTAATCGTCCGCTTGACCGCCTTCACGACGTTGATCACCTCAAAGCAGATGTTTTCCCCCTCCCGGTCACAATCCATCCAGAGCACCAGCGCAGAGGCCCGTTTGGCAAGAGCCTCCAAGTTCTTCTTCACGGGTTCCATGTCCGGCTTCACCTGCTTCGTTATGCTCGCGGTGAAAAGGCCGGGAATGGGGTAGTTCTGCCAACTCTTCGTCTCGGGTGGGAACTCATCGTTCATGAGGTGCCCCGCAACGGAGGTGCAAAGCATCTGCTTTCCATCAAAGTCGAAAGCAAAGACGGGGTTGAATCGGGAAAGGGAAGTCTCCATCCTCTGGTTGCCATTGGAAAGGACCAACGATAACTCCTTCGCCACACTTGGCTTCTCCGCAACATTCATCCATATCGGCATTGCCTCAGTCCTCCCCTTTCTCTCTCCATACATAGAGCGAGGGAGAATAGTGTAAACACATGGGTACACACAAACACACGCGTGCGCCATAGAATTGTGAAAGATAAAAAAGAGAAAATTACAAGATAAAAGCAAACAAAGAAAAAAAAAACAGAGAACGAAGCACAAAGAGGAAGTGGAAAAAGAAAAAGGGGGGAAGCGGTAGCGAAAAGAGGAGCGCCCAAATGAAGAAAAAAAAAAGGCGAGCGCACACAGGCACACAGAAGGGAAAAAAAGGAGGGGGAGAAACTATTCATAGTAGTAGCAGTAATAATGAATCAAAGGCAAAAAAAAGAAAAGAAAACAGATAAACGGATGGCAAGAGCAATCTGGTAGAAAAAAAAGAAACAAGATCAGCAACAGTAGTAATTGTAGTGGTAGTAATAGTAGTACTAGTGGCAGTGGAGTGGAAAATGACTGTGTCTCATGCTGAAACAGAGTAAAAGTGAGAGAGAGTGAGAGTGAGAGTGAGAGTGAGAATGAGAGAGAGAAGTCAAAGACTTCCTCCCAAAAAAAAAAAGGGGCATGTATATATTCTTCTGATGCCATCATTCTTCTTTCTTTTTTTTTCGTTTACTTCTCTGCCCATAACCATCACTTCACACACATACACTCACCGCAGGTCATTCAATAATGTTCCGCTTTTCCCTCAGTGCTTTGAAAAGAACCATACACACCAAAAAAAAGCAAGGGAAAAATAGAATGATGCCAAAACCGCGCACACCTATCGGCTCATGTGTATACATGTATACATATATGTAAACGTTTCCGTACCATCTATGTCCAAGAACTCAGGCACACACACCACACACATACAAATAACTCCCCTTTCCTCCCTATTTCACTTTCTCCTCTACCCTTATCATCCCCTCTAGTTGTTCTCACTCTATCCTTTTCCTTTTTTCCTTTACTCCTTTTTTCTCCCAATATATCCCCTCTCTCTCACACACACACCCTCCTCTTCATCATCTTGTCTACTTGATGGTGGTCAGATTGTTGTCTCTCTTACAAAATCCGCTGCACAAGACGTGCGTACATCAACCCTTCACATTTCCCTTGCTTGCCTTTTGCTTCCTTATTTTTTCCTTTTTCTCTCGTTTTTTTTTTATTCTTGGGGTGTTTTCTTGTTTTATTCTCTCCTTTTGTTTTTTTTCTCTTCTTTTTTTTCTTTCTGTTTCCTGTTCTGTTTTTCTCAAACTTTTTTTAGCTTCTTTTTCCTTCCACAGACACACACACCACATCCTTCATTTTTTTTTACCTCCTGTATAATGCATGTATGTACGTACGCATATGTATATATATATATATATATATATATAATGCTCACACTCCCGCCCTCTCCTCTCTGACTACCGTGGCGCCGTCATCCTCACTTTCTGCTACACTGTAAACCACATGGTCTCTCCTCTTCTTCTCACCTCGCTGCCGTCACTAGTTGGCCGGCTGCTCGTCTGTCCAGAGGTTGAGGTTGTCCCGCAGCAGTCGCACGATGAGATTCGACTCGCGGTACGCCTCGTCGTCGAGTGTCTCGAGCTCCGTGACGGCCTCGTCGTATGCCTGGCGTGCGAGCTGGAACCCCTTCTCGTGCTCCTTCATGATCTCGTAGTAGAAGACGGAGAAATTGAGCGCGAGGCCGAGGCGGATTGGGTGCGTCGGCGAGAGCGACGTGCTCGCCACCTCCGTCGCCTTCGCGTACGCGTCGAGCGCTGCCTGCCGCTGCCCCGCCTCCGGCGCGATCTCGGCGTAGTAGCGGTGGTAGTCGCCTTTCATCTTGAGGTAGAACACCTTCACCTCGCCGCCCTGCGAGGCGGGGATGAGGTAGGTGTCGAGCAGCCCGAGCAGGTCGTCGCAGATCGCCGCGAGCTCCACTTCGAACTCCTTCCGCAGCTCGACGATGAGCTGCAGGTTCTCGCTCTTCTCCCGCGCGCTCTCACGGCTCTCAATGGACGTGATGATGCGCCAGGCGTTGCGGCGGGTGCCGATGACGTTCTTGTACGCCATCGAGAGCAGGTTGCGCTCCTCCGTGTCCAGCTCGCTGTTCTGCTTCACCAGCTTGCGCATGCACAGCACCATCTCGTCGTAGCGCTCCGCCTCCTCCGTCAGCTTCGCCATGAAGACAAGTTCCTTCGGGCCCTCGGGAAGCTTGAACTCCGACGGGCCCTTCTTCGGGACGAGCTCATCCTGGATAGCTGCGTTGTGCCACTTGACTGCCTCAGCCATCCTCTTTTATTTGTATTGTTGTTGTTGTGGTTATTGTTTTGTTTTGTTTTGTCCTTTCAGCCTCCAACGGGGATGGATATGCGTCGGCTTTTTTACGATGTTGGTTATTATTTGCTTTTCCTTTTTCTAATTTTGTTCTCCGTTGGCATCGGTAGTACACAGACACACATATGTAGGTGCGAAGAAAGAGAGAGAGAAAAATGAAGGGAATGAGAACAACACCAAGAAAAACAGAATAAATGAAAATCATGCCAATATGAACCGGAGACTATGAACCAGAAAAATGGCACATATCCGCAAAGAATAACTTTTGTGCGGGGAAATCCGCACGCCGTACATACGAGTACCAAAAATAAAAATAATATAAAAATGGGGAATTAATAAAAGTGAATACAGTACACACCATCATTCATAAATCGATGTCGCTCCGTTTTTTTTTCTCTGGGGAAATAGAACAAATAAATAAAGAGAAAGAGTAAGGTGCATTATATGTAATATACGACATCTACGTTTCCACATATATTTTTGTTTTTTTAAGCATTCCATCCCCGTGAAGTCGTTTGTGTTCACCCAATACACACATCCCTCGACGAGGGTAACGTAATCAGACCTATTTGGCGCAGAAAAACATTACTATTTTTTTCACATTTCTCCCTCTCACACATTTGCTCACATATTATACCCACCAGAGACGATGATATCGCAACAGAAGATTTAATTTAAAAAAAAAAAAAGAAATTGACGGAGAGAGGTGAGAAATCACTGCTTTGGCAGGTACACATCCTCCGCAGTGAGGTATTCGGGAAGACGTTGCAAGCGAAATACTTCCTTCACCGGCGCAATGTCCTTCTCCAGTCCAACCACTGACTCCTGCTCATATATCTTCTTCGTCGCGGCCTGCATGGCGGTGATGCATGAACGCAGGTTGTGGTTCGCCCATATGACCGTGCTGATCCCAATATCGCGGAAGTGGCTGCACGGCACGCCCGCGTAGCTGGTGGGCACAATGACAACAGGCACCTTCCGGTCCCAGTGCGCCATGAAGGCGTCAATATCAGACGAGTCCTTCTTTTTGCTGTGAATGAGCACGGCGTCCGCCCCCGCCTCCGCGTACGCCGTTGCCCGCCGCAGTGCCTCCTCGAGCGGCCAGCCGGCAATGAAGGACTCGACACGCGCGACGACGCAGAAATTCTCGTCCGTCTGCGTGTCCTTCATCGCGCGTATCTTCAGCGCGAACTCCTTCACGTCGGCGAGCGGCTGCGCCCCCCTCTCGTCCAGCAAACTATTCGTCTTGGGAAACAGCTTGTCCTCCACGCAAGCGCCCGCGACTCCGATCTTCTCCAGCTTCCGCACGAGGAATCGCGCATTGTTGAAGTTCCCGAAGCCCGTGTCGGCATCGAGCAGTATGGGAATATCGGCCGCGTCGCTCATCTGCTCCGCCACGTCGCACACCTGCGTCCAGCTCGCCTCGTTGTTGTCGCGCAGACCCATCTGGGCCGATATCGACAGACCCGAGCCCCATATCCCCCGGAACCCCGTCTCCTCCACAATGCGGGCGGAAAGACCGTTGTGTGCCTCCATGAGAAAGCTAAGATCCTTGGAGTACAGCATCTGCCTCAGCGCCTTCGCCTTTTGAGGTAAACCACTGCAGTGACGCATCCGGGATAACATAGTTTTTCCGTTTTTTGGCTTGTATTTCCTTCACTACACTACAGAAAGCATCGAAAAGAAAAAAAAGAAAAAAAAAGAGAGAAATATGATAATAAATCCTAAATAACAGAAGATAGTCAAACCCATCATGTGGTAAAGGAAGCCAAAGCAAAAATAAAAAAATAAAAAAAAAGAAATACAGGAAGAAGAAAAAAACAAAAAAAAAGAGACAAGGATGGGTAGAAAGAAAGACAGTGTATGGTTATCTGGGAACTCCCTCTACATCCCCTTCAAGCACTCCATGCACTACTAACGAAAAACTCATACTATGCGTTCCCTTTCTATGTGGAAATAATGCATCTATGCTCAATCAACAGGATGCTATTCTCAATTGATTGATAATAAATTCTAGTGATTTTATACTCATCACCGTTACGAAAATAGACTTCCAAAGCAATGTATATATATATATATATATACAGAGAGAAACAGAGAGAGATGGAATCACGTGTAAAATCTCACCTGGATAGCTCTACTAGTCGGTGATGCAGTGCCTCCGCCTGTTCACTCTGCCCACGAAGGAGCGCCAAGACATCCAAACCAGCAGCCGGCCGTTGCGGCTCAGCTGTCACTGCAGTCGCAGGGGTCAGTTGTTGATAAATCTGTGGTGACACATCTGCCTGACGCTCTAACAGCGCTCGCACCAATCGCCGCCGCACGGTGTCCGCCTTCGTCCGTTCCACCCGCGCCTGTTTCTTAATTACTTTTATTTCACTTCGCAATGCACGCAGCCGCCGCTCCGCCGCCTCCTCAATGTCCCTCACATGCGAGTCATAACCTTCAGAAAGACGACGCGCCTCTTGTAATTCCCCCTCCAGAAACTGCAACTGGATGCGCAGACGTTCCCCGGTGAGGTCACTCTCTTCGTGTGCACGCCGCACCACCGCCAACTCTTGCGCCTGTCTACTGGCTGCGGCAAGCTGCGCCAATTGATGATCCCGCTCTGCCGACAGCCACGCCTCACGCTGCCTGAGGGAATCCACCTGCGTGCGAAGTTCTTTGCATTCCGCAGCACAGCTTTCAATCTTCGCCTCACGCTGCTGCAGTGTGCGTCTGCTCTCCACCAGCTCCATTTGCATCTGTTCAACGCGCCACGATAATTGCTGGTTCTCTGCACGGACGTCAGAAAGAGACTTCTGCAGCACAGTCAGCTCCAGGCGCGCGTCTGCCCGTACGGCTTCAACACGGTCGTGAACTGAGCGCTGCAGTGCCGCATAGCGCTCTTGCTCCGCGGTGCGTGAGGCGGCAGCGTCATCCACCGCAGCAGAGAGCTGACTCACACGCTCGAGAAGTTGTGATTTCTCCTCTTCCGCCGCAGCTCGGACCGCCTCTAGCTCCTCAGTGTGCTGCTCTGTAGCCACGCTGAGTTTCTCTTGGAGATCGCAAAGCTCCTTTTCAAGTGACTCCATCTGCATCACAGCCCTCCGCGCCTCGGAGGCACTTTTCTCCCTTGCGACCGCGGCATCATTCTGCAGGTCTGCTGACCTCCGCACAACCGACCGCATCTGAGTGACCTCCGTCTCTAACGCACGGCAGCGTTGCTCCAGCTCGAGGCTGCGGGACTGCTGCTCCCGCAGGGCTGTGTGGGCCGCGAGTAGCTGCTGGCTGCACCGCTCCTTCTCCTCCAGCAGCTGGCCGCTCTGCTCGGCGCACCGCTCCTCCAGCTCCACCACCTGCCGCTTCAACTGCTGCGTCGTCTGCGCATCTGTGCATACACTCACCCGCTGCAGAAGGTCCTTGATCTGGCCCCGCAGCTGCTCCACCTGCTGCTCGTGCTCCAGCATTTTGTCAGCAACGGCGTGTCGGGCATTTTCCAACCGCCCTTTAAGATGTTCCACCGTCACATTCGCCGCGAGGTAACGATCCTTGTAGACATTGGTCTCGCTAATATCCCTCTTAAGCTCCCGGATTGTGTTGTGGAGTTTTTCCTCATTACCCCGCATGACCTCGAGCTGCTTTGACATGCGCTCATTCGCCTCCTTTGCACTTTGAACTTCCTCCATTGCGGCATTGTACTTCCCAGTTAGACTGGCAAAATTCTCCTTAAACTCCGTGCAGACTGCAAGAAGCTCGGCATAAGACGTCATTCCACAGGGACGCCCAACACTGTCACTTGTTGCAGGAGAAAGAAAGAAGGGAAAAAAGGGAAACAACGAGATAATGCGTCAAATAGTTATATATATATATATATATACTCTGAGTGAGTGTATACCCACACCCGTAGCGGTGCCAGCAGAAGACACACACTTTCGAAGAATATGATTGTTGTTGTTTTTCCTCCTCTTTTTAATGTTGTGTTGTGTTGCACTTCTTTTTTATCTCGCTTTTCTATTTCTGTTCTCGTTAGCTGTTCATTACATATACATATATACATATGGACGTGTGAGTACATGTATGTATTGTAAAAACATACGCCAAATGTAAATATGATATGGGAAAGGAAAAGGTGGTAAAAAAAAAAAAATGGATTTTTTTTTTCTGTTTAGCCACCATACACAGAGAGAGAGAGAGAGAGAGAGAACAAATCTCAGTCGGTGGGAACCATAGTCATTCGAGCCAGCATCGATGCGAGCTGAAGTGGTGTTCCAACTCCCTCGGCAATTCGCATGGTTGTCTCACCTATGATGCGCAGTGCAACCATCTGTTGCTGCTCGTTGCGGAAGAGTTTGGGATTTTGTGCGATCCTAAAGAAAGTGGAGATGACATCGGAAGCTGCATAGCCACGGCCCAACAGTCGCTGCAGCTCCTTGTGGGCGCTCAGCAGGTCCTTCTCCAGAAGACATTTGGTCATGATGGTCTCCACAAGCAGCGGGTGAGGCTGGTCACAGACCTTGAACACATTCTCCGCGTTAACCATGCCGTAGCCCGAGTGGGTTGCCTGAAGGGCATTCACAGCCGAACGGAGGTCACCCTCAGCTAAGTACAACAAAGCCTCCAATCCGTCATCTGTGTACGTGACATTCTCCTCCTTGATGATGTGGGTAAGTCGTTTCAAAATATCTGCATGCGTGAGTTTCTTAAACCGCACCACGGCGCAGCGAGACTGAATTGGCTCGATAATCTTGTGGCTGTTGTTGCACGCAAAGGCGAAGCGCGTGGTGCTGGAGTGCAGCTCCATCGTGCGGCGCAGGGCCTGCTGTGCGGCCGGCGTCATGCTATCCGCCTCGTCCAGAATGACGATCTTGTGCAGGTTGACCTTCTGCTGCGTCGCCTCGTTCACCTTCCGCGGGAGCGTCTTCTTCGTCTGCGCGAACAGTTTGATCTTCTCCCGCACGACGTCGAGCCCGCGGTCGTCACTGGCGTTGAGCTCGAGCACCGCCTCCCGCAGCGCCGCCGTCTCGCCGCCGCCCTGGTCGCTCAGCAGGGCGCGGGCGAGGCAGAGGACACTCGTCGTCTTGCCGGTGCCGGGCGGGCCGCAGAGCAAAAGGTTCGGCAGGTTCCCCTCCCGCGCGATCACCTGCAGTCGCAGCACCGCGTCGGAGTTCCCAACGACGTCCGCAAGCGACTGCGGGCGGTACTTCTCAACCCACGGCATCACCTGCTGCGACATTACTGAATGAGGGGCTGCAAGCCTCCTACGCGTTGGATCTTACTTATTTTTTCTTTATTTCTCCCTTCGCCCTGCGTTATGATGTATTTTTTTTTTTGACTTCTCTTCGTCCACCAAGTCCTGCTTCCCACAAACCAACCTGCGCACGACGTCAAGTGTGCAGGAGACGCTAAAAACGCATATAAAATACATACACAAGAAAAAAGGAGAGCAGGAATTATAATAATAATAATAATAATAATAATAATAATAATAATAATAGTAATAGTAATAATAAAAAGAAGGAAAGAAGAAGCAGCCTCCAAAAAAAAAGAATGATGATAGCAGAAAATGAAAAAAAAAACATGTCAAGAAGAACGAAGTGAAATTCCAAAAAAAAATTTAATAATAATAATAATAATAACGTTAAGCTTGCAGAAGTGACGCCACTCGCGACCCAATGGCGGCACCAATGACACTACTCGATCCGCAGGTTGGTGTTGGTACGACGCTCGCATCCGCAACGTTCAGTCCCTCAACACCACGCACACACAACCTGTTGTCCACAACTTTCCCCAATGCACATGTACCGAAGAGATCGCCCGTACTCTGTGCATGCTCTGCCAAAAACGCGGCTGTTTCTCGCCGTGAGTGCAGTGCATTCACTGGGTGGCGCACATGCACCCCAAGTGAGGAAAACGGCAATGCTGGGTTCCCCCCAGCATCAGAATGATATGGATGCCGTGCTTCGGTAAAGAGAGAACCCACCCAACGCATACCCTCGTCCATGCACTGCACATCATGGCGTGCGGAGAACATTCGACTTGTGATGCTAATATTTTCTTCGTCCACAGCCGCAACTTCGCCGCGGCTCTCGGGATAATGGTGCGCCACACGCACCGCAAAACCGTCAAACGGCATCCACCCACACCAGCAGACGTTGGGAGTCGCAAAGAATGTCAGCGATAAGTCTGGCCATTCCGCTGCTGGCGTCGAACGCACAAATGCACCGCCCTCTGTGAGGGATGCAAACACACCAGACCTCTCCTCGTTGTACTCCCGCCACTGACGCAGAAGATATTTTCCATTGCGCCAGCTCACCGACTTGCTGTGAAGGTTGGAATTACGTGTGACACCAAATACAACAGTTGCGCAGGGTGACTGAATGAGATTCTGTCCAACATCGGGGAGTTCACACACCTTCCCGCTCGCGCCGAGACCACTTCGCTGCAGGAGCGCCGGAGATTCCAGGGACCCCAAACATAAAACAACACGACTGGAAAAAAGAGTCGCCACGTTCCTCCCTTCTCGTGTTTCAATACCCATCACCCTTTTCCCATCAAAAAGGATCCTCTGCACCCTCGTATTTGGCATGACAGTCAGATTTGGGAACAGGTGGCGCTCCCGCTCCAAGAGGGCATCAAAAACATCTACACGAACACCTTTTGCGATAAATGACTGAAAGGAGGAGAAGCCGTCCGCTACACCGGCGTTAAAGTCTGTCGTCTCGGGGATGCCCAGCGCCTCGCAGGACTCAAACCAACGAATATTTAACTCAGAACTAACATTCGCCCGCGGGGGATCCGTAACGCTGAGGGGGCCTCGGTCTCCGTGGAAAGAACAACCCCCACGTGAGTTACACTCCAAGGCAGAGAAGAACGGCAGCAATTCCTCAAAGGACCACATTGAATCACCCCACGCAGCGTAGTCTGCCGCCGTACCGCGCAGGTACTTCATGTCATTAGAGGAACTGCTACCGCCAAGGCCACATCCCCTCGCGTAGGTCAGCTGTCTGTTGCCAATACACTCCTCTGGAACTCCACGATATTTGCGAAGGAACTGCCGGGAGTTGCGCACTGAGGCAATCAGTGGCATCAACAGCGGCACACGCATCACCAGTGGAAGCGGGCGGTGAGTTCCTTGTTCAATGAGGCCTATCCTTGCATTGGGGTATTTGAGAGCAATATTACGTGCAGCAGCACAGCCCGCCGCTCCAGCTCCAAGGACAAGTGCATCAAAGGCGCTTGATGACCTGGACATTTTTTTGTTTTTTCCTCTATTGTTCCCCCACTCCCTCAGCACTTTTTCCTTCTTCCGCTTCTTCGGCTATGCTCCTTTTTTATCTTTTCCTTTTTTTAATTCTTATTGCGTGGTGCAGCTCAAAAATAAACACAAAGGGAGGGGTAAGTGATGAAAGAGATATTAAAAAAAGAGAAAAAACGCAAAGAGAGCGGCTGACGAAGAGTCCACAATCCTCACGGTGATGATGATGATGAAAGGCACTGCGCCTGTCTATTCACCCTCCACACAAACACCCCTCATCCATTCTCTCATGTATCTGATTTTTTTAATCATCTCTCTCTCTCTCTCCCCCTCTCACTTCCTCCGCCTCTGTCTCCGTTACCTGCGCGCTGGCCCTCTCTCTTGCACGCTGAATATCCACGCGGGAGATGGGCAGACCCACGGACTCCGCGTACTTGTCGTCTTCCCGCAGACCACGGTGCACATCGCAGAAGTGAGAGCCAATGCGCCGCTTCGCCGCCCGCACCTCATTTATGTCAGCCTCCAGCAGCTTCACCTGCAGCTTCGTCCCCCTCTCAAAGCGCCTCACAAAGTCCTCCGGCGGTGGCGGCATCCCTGGCTGCTGCGGGATCTCCTGCTTGCGCAGATCCTCCACCTGCCCCGCCGTGTAGAGGTTGACGTCGTCAAAGCAGTCGGCGCAGTTCAGCTTTGTGAGCGCCTTCTTGTGGCTGTTCTGCGCCATCACGACGCCGACGCCAAGGCCATGAATCGCCTGCCGCGCCGCCACCGTCGTCGTGAGAAACACGAGCAAACCGACGACAACACTGCCAACAGGGTGGCGCCGCATCCACGCCAAGCGGCTCCTGCCAAAAGAGAGGGCTGCAAACCCGCTCGCCGCCCCAACGCCGAGAGTTAAGTTCATCGACATGAAGTCGTACCGCCACCGGCCGCCCTCCCGCGCCCGCACGGCGGCCAGGAGATAGGCGTAGCGCAGCACACCAAAACTGGTGGCCGCCCGCCCCGCCGCGGCCTCGTCCACAAGCACGTGGCCGCCGTGAATATCCACCGGCACCGTCTTGCCAAAGTAACTACTCATGTTCGGGACATTCCAGAAAATGTAGCGGTGCGGTTTGAGACCAACAAGACGCAGAGAGTCCTCGCCGAGGGTCCGGTAGGCTGGCGACGCATCCTCGTGATAAAGGGAGATGTGTGTCGCAGCCTGATGAAACTGCGCCTTGCTTAGAAGGTACAGTCCATCCATTACTAATTACCCACCCACTCCACCACAGAATATTTCTGTTTCTTTTTTTTTGTCTTCTGTACTCGTTCTCCTCTTTTTTCTGCTCTTTCTATTTCCCCGTCCCGCAGGCGGAAACGCAAGAAGAAAGGAAAGGGTAAAAAAAGGAAACCGAGCAAAAAAAAAAGCTTTTTTCTCCTTCTTTATGAAAATGAGGGGGGGAAAGGCATTTAAAAAAACAGAGAAAAATAATGAAGAAGACAAGCGTGTCCATGTCTCTCTGTGCATGTGTTGTATACTCCCACAGACACTTTTCGATCTCATCCACGTAAAAGATGAGATGGAGAAGGCAGAGCGAGAACAGAAATAAGCCAAAAAAAAAAGAGATGGAGAGATCCATATGGATGCACATATATCACACATAAAGGGAGTTAGAATTTACCGTTACGAAGACTTCGACTTGCTTCCTGCGGCCACTGTCTTGTGTGCATCCAGTAGAATTTGAATGTCCTCCACTAGTCCGCACACACGGGAAGCGCTCAGGGCCAGAACAACCAAAATGGCAAGCAATGTAACACCGGCAACCGTCGGTTGAGCAATAGCAGCAAGTGTACCACGCAGAAAGACAACGATAATCGCATCAGATGGAAGACTACTCGATGCCTCCAGCAACACAACAGCACATGACGACAAAATGATGGATATGCAGAGTGCTACAATGAGGGCTCCTACAGCCATGCGAATAAACCCACCACGTACGATAAACACCGCCCCAGTGAACACCACGAATCCCAGTAGAACTAGTACCAGCGACGGCAGCAAAGCATCCAACATCCTCCCCTATAGAATTCTTCACTGCAAGAACAGGAGAAATGACAGCAGAAGAAACCAAGAGAAAAAAAAGGAAAGAAAAAGAAAAAGAAAAAAAAAATGGGAATGAAGAGCATGAATCTCACAGATATGGATGTATGCTGAAAGAGTATGGACCCCATGCACACAGACACAGACATACACACACACACAGAGAGAGAGAAAGAGAGAGAGAGAGACACTCAGAATGAATAAGAAAAAAAAAGAGAATTTAAAATATTATTTAACAAACACCCTAAGAAGAAAATGAGTAACACACCTTCTCCGCAATTTGACAATGAATTTCCCTCTTTTTTTTCTTTGTGGGTGTCTATATTTCTTCCCAGATTTATTCCTTTCCTCCTCACAGTCCTCTACAATATTTTCCTCACAAATCCCACCCCGCCCCCACTCCATCCTTCACCAATAAACAGATCAGTGGAAAGAATAAATTTCTTCTTTTTCCTTTTTAAAACGTGAGGTAAAAACAAAACACAAACAAGCATGAAGCAAAAAAAAGAAAAAAATAATTTTTTTTTCAACTTTTCCATTTCACCCCATACACTTATGTATATGCAGATATATGTAACCGTGTACATATAATAATATTGTTAAACCCAATGTTTGTGGGGAAACGAGTTACACCACTACCACTGCCCCCCGTACCTGCAGGAACTCATGTGCCCAGGTAGGATAGTGTCTGGCGAAGATTTTTCCATTTCTTTTTCTTCGTTTTTCCCATTCTCTCTTTTAAATTTTCTTTTCTTTTTGCTTGTTTGTTTGATAAGTTCCTCCACTATCCCCTCACCATCATCTTGCTACATGACCAAGAAGAGATCAGTAGCGGTAGTGGTCTGGCTTGAATGGGCCGTCGACGGGGCAGTTGATGTACTCCGCCTGCTTCGCCGAGAGCTTCGTCAGCTTTGCGCCGAGCTTGCTGAGGTGCAGGGCGGCGACCTTCTCGTCGAGCTTCTTGGGCAAAAAGTACACCTGCGCCTTGTCGCCGCGCGGGTACTTCCCGTTGTCGCGCTGCGTCCACAGCTCGATCTGGGCGAGCACCTGGTTGCTGAACGAGTTCGACATGACGAACGACGGGTGGCCGCTTGCGCAGCCCAAGTTGACGAGGCGGCCCTCCGCGAGCAGAATGATGTGTCGGCCGTTGTGCATTGTGTAGCGGTCGACCTGCGGCTTCACCTCCACGCGCTCCTTCGCGTTTGCCTTCAGCCACGACACTTGGATCTCCGTGTCGAAGTGGCCGATGTTGCACACAATCGCGTCGTCCCGCATGCGGGGGAAGTGCTCCGACGTGATGATGTCGTCGTTGCCGGTCGTCGTGACGAAGATGTGCGCCTCCTCGACGACATCCTCGACGAGCACCACCTGGTAGCCCTCCATCGCCGCCTGCAGCGCGTTGATCGGGTCGACCTCCGTCACAACAACGCGGGCACCGAAGGCGCGCAGGGCGGCGGCGCAGCCTTTGCCGACATCGCCGTAGCCGCACACGCACGCCGTCTTGCCGGCAATCATCACGTCCGTCGCGCGCTTGATGCCGTCGACGAGGGACTCGCGGCATCCGTAGAGGTTGTCGAACTTGCTCTTCGTCACGCTGTCGTTGACGTTTATGGCGGGTATGGGGAGCTTGCCGCGCTGCAGGCGCTTGTACAAGTTCTTCACGCCGGTCGTTGTCTCCTCGGAAATGCCGTAGATCTTATCCACGAGGTTGGGGCAGTGGTCAATGACGTAGTTCGTCAGGTCGCCGCCGTCGTCGAGAATCATGTTCGGGAAGCCGTCGCCGCTGAAGCCTTTGACCGTCTGTTCGATGCACCACTGGTACTCCTCCTCCGTCTCGCCCTTCCACGCAAAGACAGGAATGCCGCGCTTCGCCATGGCGGCGGCGGCGTTGTCTTGGGTGGAGAAGATGTTGCAGGAGCTCCAGCGAAGCTCCGCGCCGAGCTCGACAAGCGTCTCCATGAGAACCGCCGTCTGCACCGTCATGTGCAGGCAGCCGGCGATCTTCGCTCCCTTGAGTGGCTTCGACTGGCCGTACTCGCGGCGCAGCTCCATGAGTCCGGGCATCTCATTCTCCGCGATGTCAATTGCCTTGCGTCCCCACTCGGCAAGGCTGATGTCGCGAACCTTGTAGTCAGTCATGATTGTGATGTTACGTTAACTCCTGGGCGCGTGCAGGGGCAAATGTTATTCGATCTGTCTTGTTTTTAATTTTATTTTTGTGGTGTTTATTGTATTGCTTTTTTTCTTTGTTTTTTTTGTGTGTGTTTGAAGAGGCGGCAAAAAAAAGGAAAAAAAATAGAAGTAGCACCCACTCCTCCCAACAGAGAGATACATATATGGAGGAGAAATACAAAATAGCAAATAAAAACAAGAAATAACAAGAGTGAACAAATATATATATATATATATATATATATATATATATATATATATATATGCATCTTAGTTCTCTGCAAAGCGAATGTACTCTGCATTCGACTCCGCGTCAACGCCAAGAAACTCCTCCCGCATCCCGCGCCGCAAGAGTGAGGCGTAGTCTACGACAAGATGCACAAAGTTCCCAAAAGGGTCCTCCGGTCTGGCCCGCACCTGCAGCATCGCGTGCGGTACCGACGAGAGACGGAGAACAAACGAAACGTTGTGCCTGACACGCAGCCCTGCAGTCCTGTCGCCATCACTTCTCTCATCACTCTCACTGGCAACTTGAATAAAGTCATTAGGAGCAACACGCTCAACAAGGCCAAATAATTTCTTCTCCCCAAACTGCACGTCGACAAAAGGACCACTGTTCCCGCTAAAAACGGGTTCCTCTTGTGCCTTGGCAGCCCCGCTAGCAATACGCAACGCCTCATCATCCTCAGCGACTATCCCAATAGAGATGCACATTCTCTTCGGGTCTAGGGCTGCAGCGTATGTATGCATGTATTCAGAGGCCCTCTCCTCTCCTCCTCCTCTTTCTCTCTTAGTCTCTTTCAAGCCTACACCACTCCCAGTAGTAGAAATGAATGAGTGGAGAGGGAGAAAAACATGAACGATAGTACTAATAAACAAAGGAAAAAAAAAACGTAATAATAATAATGAACATTCACACACTGTCAGAAATACATGTAAACTATTGGCATAGGTGCAGGGTGCAAATTCGAACTGATTCAAAGGACCACGGATGTGCTACAGGGAACAACGACAACAAGGACATCACAACATATTTTCTGCGTGGTAGAGGGAAATGAGCCGATATATATGCAACTAGAGAGAGAGAGAAGAAAAAAAAGAAAGGGAATGCCACCATGACTAAGGGCCGTCTATCCATTCCTCTATTGGCTTGCTGAGTTCTTCCTTCTCTTCTTCCGTGAGAAAATCGTCCTCGCTGCCGCGGTGCTCGGATGGGATGAGCTGCTCAAGTATACCCACATTCCACCTCACATACGCCACGTGCTCCATGTAATACACCCACCCCGCCGCCCACCGCATCCAGTCCAGCGTCACACCGTGGTCCTGCATGATGTCGTACAACTCATTCTGCATATCCAGCTCCAGGTGCCAGAGACACGGGCCGTCGTAGTAGAGGTTGCGCCGCACCCACGCCGCGTCGTCCGTCATCGCGAGCAGATGCTCCTCCTCCTTGTACACACGCACATTCCGCATGTGCATGCCGCCCTCGTTGGCGGCCATTGAGAAGTGCACAATGACGCCGTTGCGGACGACGAGCACCTCCACCGGAAACCAGTCCACAAAGTGCAGCACGGCGTTGAGCCTCGGCGGGTTCGCCATCTCAATCGGGCTGCACGCGACCACACGCCCAACCCGCGAGGAGTCGTCGGCGGCGCGTGCAAACACGGCGAGATTCACTTCTTCGTCGTGGTGCGCGGTCCATCCCTCCATCGGCGGCGGTGGGCGCACGCGGTCCTCCCGCCGCATCTCGTCCGCGAGCTCTTTGTAGAGTGGGCGGAACAGTTTGTAGGCGCCGGGGCCGTACTTTTCCTCCATCGCGGCGGCCCACAACGTCCCATCGCCCTGCACCTCGCCACTCGAGAGTGCACGACTTGGCACTGCCACTGCACACACATGCACACCGCCGCGATGATGATGCGGTCGCAGTCGCAGAGCGGCGGTAACCCCTTTCCGCCACATTGAATACAACTTAAGCCCCTTGGAGAGAAAAGCAACAAACGAAAAAAAGAACAAGAACAAGAACAAAAAGGGAAAAAAAAGAAATTGGTGCGACGCCAGAAGGAATGAGCAGGGCACACCGAGCAGAGAGAGAAAAAGAAAATGTACTTATTGTGAGCCTTCGCACGCAGTCAACATGGGATCTGGTTACACAAACAAAACACAACAAAGCAGAACTAGAAAAGGAAAGAAAAATTTTAAAAATGACGGGGAAAAAGAAGGCAAAAAAAGAACATTTCCCTCACTCCTTCCCTCCCCCATCCTCCTTTTTTTTCTCCATAATACGAATTTAGTGTCGCACTGTGACTTGATTTTTTTTCTTTTTGTGTGTGCATGTTTTTCCTTCTGTTTGTTGCTGCCGTCGGTATTTTTTTGTGTATGTGTATGATTTAAAGTATCTTTTTTTTTTTCCTCGCATATGTTTGTTTGGTTGTTTCACCCTTATTCTTAAGACGACAGTGGGTCATTTCAAGAGAGTTCCGGTGTCCAGAGCGGCTTTGCGCCGGGTGCGGAGTCGTAGTTATCATCGAAGCGGTGGAGCTTCACGAGGCCATCGAACGCACCACTAGCAAATCCGCGGCCATCGGGGAAGAAGGAGACGGCGTTAATAGTACCAAAGTGGCAGCGCACCTGGCCAAGCTGCTTCTCGTGCACCTTGTGGTAGAACTTCACCTCGAAGCTGGTCTGCCCGCCCTGCGTCGTCACGTCCTGCGCGTCCATGCCACCGCCTAAAATGACGTGGTCGCCGCAGGGTGAGATTGACGCGTCGTTGACCGGCACGTCGCTCGTGTATGTCTGGATGACCGACATGTCTCGGGAGTCTAGCAGGCGGGCTGTCTTGTCCTTGGAGGCGGTGATCAAAGTGTAGTAGTTGGGGTCGAAGTGGATGCGGTTCACCGTCTCCTCGTGCGGCTGCTGCGTGCGCACCGTCCGCATCGTCTCCACGTCCAGAATCGCGACGGAGCCGTCGGACATCGCGTAGTAAATCGTGTCGTTCGTCGGCCCCCACACGGCGTAGGTGATGTCGTCGCACTCCGACACGAACTCCGCGCAGGGATTGAAGGTCGTCTTGACGGGCTGCACAATGTAGTCATCCTTGGGCAGAGAAAAGGGCAAATTGTAAAGCTGAATTGCGGACTTCTCGCCCATCTTCTTTGAGGTGCTCACCATCACACGGCTGTCGTCATGGGCAAACCCAACGGCACGGGCGGGGCTCTTCAGCATGATGTTCGCCAGCTCATCCCCGCTCTCCACGCACCACAGCTTGGCCTTAAAGTCCATACCGCCTGTCACAAGCAGCGTCGAGTAGTTGTTCACGTCACATGCGGCGATGGCGCTGTGGCCGTTAAACACACCGAGACGCTCCCCTGTTTTGGTGTACCACAAACTCACATTCGGCTCCTTCGCCGTTGAGAAGAGCAAATCACCCTCGCGGTTGAACTTGATCATTGTCACGGGCTTCATGTGCCCGTGCAAAGCTACGCCTTGGATATTCATTTTTTTTTTACCTCCCAAGTTTTATTCCGTTTGCTTTATTTCCTTATTTTTTTTTCCTTTTTGTATGGTTTGTTGTTAATCGTCCTTGTGTAGTATTACTCGTTGGCTTCAATACGCCCGCTTCCCCAACACGAGAAAAACAAAGAACCGAAGGAAAGAAAGAAACTATTGAAAAGTAAAAGATCATAGATCAAATATTATATATTCTCTTTTTGTTTTTTTTAGATTACAAGAACACACATACAAACACAGACGCCAGAAGTAACAGCAACAACAACAGCAACAACAACAACAACAACAACAACACGGAATAAGGACACGATATCATCAATCAATAAAGAAAAACAGAACGAAAACACCTCAACCCAGCAAATCGCACACAGACGCACTTACATATACACATATACAGACTCAAGACACATGTACAGGTGTGTGTGTGTGTATTGGACGCAGTTCTCCTCCTCCTTCTCACCATCCTAAACTACTCAGGCGATCCTTCACCACGCGGAGATAATCATGCACCGGTTCTCCCAAGCCTTCCTTGGCCGCCAATGTTGTCACGCCACCACCACCAGCAGAAGCGGCTGGTCGCTCTATCTGACTTTGAATGCGTCTCATGCCCGTGTGTATGAGTTTAGCCAGCTCTTCCGCCATAGCATCCTCAGGGTTCTCCTCTTTGCAGAATTCTTCTGCGCTCAATAATCCCTCACGCAACTCCCCGCGAAGCCGCTCACTCTCCGCCTTCTGCCCCTCAAGCACCTCGTGAATCTGCCGCGAGAACTCCTCCTGTATAGCACACAAGCGATCACACGTTGCCTGGTAGTTGCGCTCTAGCATCTCTGTTGTGGCATTCTCGTGGTTCTCCACACGAACAATGAGAGACTCCAAGAAGTGTTGCTCGTTCTTCCTCCACTCCGCAATATCCCACTCAGTGCTCTGCATCGGCTCCAGCATCATCTTCTCAAAAGCGGAACCTTCATCTGTGCCAGAACCAAGGCACCCAGGAATGTTCTCGTGCTCAGAGTCAGGAGCCGCATTGATCACAGACATTACTGAGGACGAGCGGGGATTACTCTGCCGTACCGCTTCCGATTTGGGTGACGTCCCCACTGCGGCATCCCGCGTAGATCTTTTACGTATTGTTGGCAGTGCAACGGGTCCAAGTGAAGAAAGTGGAACAGGAACATAGAGTGGAATTCCACACCACTGCTCTTGGCAATAATACTTATTATGATCATCACTAGTAGAGGCAACGGGTGGAAAAGGAAAAGGTGAGAAAAAAGGCATAGTACTACCTTGTCCCTGATGATGAGGATGATTCCGTTGTTGTTGTTGTTGCGCTGTTGGCTTCTGTTGAGGGCGCTGCTGGGGATGATGATGATGATGAAAATCATGATGTGGTGAGTATTCATGCCGCGTCCCTTCCTTTTGCTGAAAGGGTCGCGGACGTTCTGCTGTCCTGTAGGATTCATTATGGTAGCTGGTGGTGCTGTAGGGATCAAAGTTCTCCGGCGATACAGCCCAAGTGCTGGGTCGTGCTGGCGATTGCCCACTTCCAGAGTTTTCAAACAGCTGAGAGGAAACATCAACATTATCCTCACTTACATTCAACATTACAGTGGGACTCGTGAGGTATGGTCTTTCATCACCACCACCGCCTCTACTATACGTGTCGCTATCTTGTGAAGAAGCAGCATCTTGGCGAACCTGCACCAAGTCGCCCACAGCATCCACCGACGGTGCCCTAATGGTCATTGAATTCTGTGGTGACATGGTTCGATTACGTGACCCTGGTTGAGGAATGGTGATAGTGGAAGTAATAGTAGTATTAGCGTCGTTATGCTGTCGCCCCTTGTGGCTCTCTATGCGTGTAAGTAGCAGCTGCTCCTCATACGCCTGTTGGCATGTAAAGCAATCCCCCACGACGTATTTGCCTTTTGTGTCTATTAGATTTTTTGACAGGTCGAGTGACTCAATGGCGCTCTCCCGCAGTGTCCCTTGTTGCAGGAACTCCTTTAGTCCTTCGGTCGTCACAACGTTGCGGCTAAAGTCAACAACCCGCAGCGATGCATCATGCGTTATTGCAACACCCAGCCGCCTAAGAGTGTCGTCGCTCAAGCGATTGCCCGACAAATCAAGTGCCTCCAATCCCTTCGATAAAGCCTTGCCATGACCACCACCGCCGCCGCCCTTGTCCATGTCCCGGAGCGACGCACGCCACATCGCATTTTGCTCCCTGCTGCGATTGAGGAGAATAAGAGAGTGAATGCCCCGAGCACTGTTGTCTGTAAGGTTACACTCAGAGAAGTGTGCCTCCTTCAGTGAAGGAAATGTATTCACTGCTGTTGTGAGCCGTGTAAACAGTCCGTCTGTCAGCTTGGACTTATTTAACTTTAGCACCCGCAGAAGACTGCAGTGCTGCAGTACATCAAACAGGCGGCCCGTCACCTCTGAGATGTGAGCAAGTGGAAGACCAGACAACTCAACACGCACCAAATGACCCTTGTACGCCACGCACACCGCACGCACGCCGCATATAAGACTCCTCAGCACCGGGCGATTTTGTGGTGCAACAATGACTTCACCGGGAAGACGCTGCGCCAGTAAAGTTGCATACGGCAACTTGCGCTTTGACTGCCGCGGAGGGTGATGCAGGCCCTTATTCGAGTCGTAGCGCAGAGCCAAAACTTGCAGCTTCGCACCCTTTGAGGCAACGGAGCGTGACCCGCAGTGCAACAACGCCGATGCGAACACCCGCACACTCTGCAGGCTGGCGAAATCCAAGTCGGTCACTATCTCCCCAGCCCCCGCACGCTCAATGAAACCATAATACGGCTCATCCCGCCGCTTGGCACACTGGGACATGTACTCCTGCGTGATGGGCAGCATGATCCCCACCCCACCCTACTTCTTGTTTTATGGGTTCAAATTTCGTCGAAAGAGAAAAAAGAAAAAGACCTGCAACACTGCAACCACGCAATAGAGCAAACCACGTAAAACAAACACCAAGTATGATGCTAACGAAACACACAGAGGTGTTCAAACACAAAAATAATTGAGAGGTGAGAAAAACAGTAGTAACGGGAAAGAAAGGAGGGGAGAGAGAGGGAATGGAATGTATTCTCGGGGCATTTCCATCACGCAAGGAGACAATGATCCCCATCCGTGTTCCTTTGCGAGCCACTTTGAGGGGAAAGAAGGGAAGGGAGAGGGAGACATTTTACATTTCTTGCGGGCCCTTAAACATCGCGATGGAGCGTGGTTGCTGGTGCTCCTCGCGTCCGATGAGGCCGCTGTGCCGTTGGTCGCCGGGAACTGCTGTGCTCATCAAATGAACTCTTTTCGGTGCATTCTTGTGAAGTTATCACACGCCTTGAAGAAGAAAGCGAAAGAGAGGAAGAAAAGGAAAGAAAGGAAAAGGCCAAATCAGAGATAAGCACACACACACACACACATAGAGAGAGAGAAAGAGAGAGAGGCACATAAAGAGATAACATGCATATTTTGTTTTTCATCAAAAGAGGAAGACCTTCATACACAGGGAGGGAGAAAGAGAGAGAAAGTTATATATATAGTGTATGTATAAAGGAGAGAGGTAGAGAGAAGCAAGAATATGGAAGGGAAATTAAAGAGAAGCAAACCCGAAGAAAAAAAAAAGAAACACATACAAGAACTGGTGATAGAGATGAGGCGAAAAAAATGGAGCAAGAAACAAAAGTAAACCAAGAAAGAGCAACTTCAGTGTTCAGCTCTTCTGCCCTCTTGCTGTTATTATCACACAGGTGCTAGGGTCTCAATCACAGGCAACCTTGGGATCCCTTATTTAGTGTATATCCATCACCTAACATTTTGCTTCTATGCATCACTTTTCTTCGATTTTCTTTGTTTCTTTTTTTTCTTGCTTTTGTTTCTCTGTATTACTTTGCATGTTGATCCTTCTCTTCTCTCCCCTCCCTCTCTTGGCTTGTGTCCACACAACTTTTTTTTTCTTTTAAACTTCGCCGTTGTTTCTTTGCTATTTATTTTTTCCTGTTTCGTCCTCATACTGTTGGAGTAGAAAGAAGAAAATGTACTTCTGCAACACACACACACACGCACACGCACACCACACATCACAGAAAAAAAAAAGGAAAAAAAAAAGAAGCTAGCAGTAAAAACGGATTGCAATAGACTGAGTAATGTGGGTGAGTTACTAACGAGAGGAGGAGGGAGTGCTGGGGAGTGAACCGCACGGGAGACTACGACTGCAGCTCTGCCTCGAGTGCCCGCAGCGCCTCGTCGTCCTCCTCCTCCTGCTGCTGCGTCTTCTTCTTGGGCAGCTCGGCGGTCGGCAGGCTAGGCATCGGCGGCATCAGCTCCTCCACCTTCACGTCACCGTTCTGCAGCTCCGCCATGAGCTCCTCCATGAGGTCGTCCTCGTCGACGAGCTGCATGTCGAGCGGCTGCCGCAGCGCCTCCGCCACCGTGTTCGCCTTCTCCATCTCCTCCTGCAGCTCCTCCATGTTGTCCTCTACGCGGTCCGCATTCATCTTCTTGTTTCTCTCCTTCAGCTCGTTCTTCACCCGCTGCTGAACCTCCAGGAGCTCGTGGTTCATGTTTTGGTTCTGCAGCGTGAACTTCAGTGTCTCAAGGTTCTGCTTCTGGGCGCAGATACTTGTCAGCTGCTCCTCAAACGCCTTCTTCCGCTTCATACATTGGAGTGCCGCCTGAGTGTTCTTCTTGGCGTGGTAGTGCTTTGCCTTTTCCAACTCCGCCTCCATCTTCTTCTCAAGAACTCCCTCACGCTTCTCAAGGAGCTCAAAGGCAGATTCCAGTTTCTCCAAGGTTTCCGAGACGGAGCCGGCACCTCCAGCCTTCTGCTTCTCCCGCGACTTCTCCTGCTTGTCGCCTCTACCAAAGAGACGGCTTAACATTTTGTGTTGTCAAAGCTGCCGTTTTTTGCTGTTGTTGTTTTTTCGTTTGGATACGCAAACCTCTACAGTCTATTACCCTTTTTTTTTTAATGATTATTCTGAAATATTCGCCTCCCTACAGAGAAAAAAAAAACACGCACACACACACAGACTGTCTCTCTCTCTATCTCTCTCTCTATCCGCTTTTTCCTTCGTTTTGTTTTCCCTTTCTTTTCCCTTTGTGTTTATGGTACACATACGCAGCGAGGTGTACGTGTGGAAAAAAAAAAGGAATAGTAGTTGTAATGGGGTAGTGGTGGTATCGGCAAGAAACAGACGACAATGAACAAGAACAGCAATAGCAGAATAACAAAGAAAGTGAAAGAGGAAACAAAAATGATGTAGTCTGCTTTCTCTCTCTCCTTTTTTTTTTCGTTCCTTTAGTTTTTTTCCCCTCTTCTTCTATCAGTTAGGTTCCTCCGGGCCTTTCCTCCTTCGTTACTTTATTTTTTTTTTTACTTTTCTTAACAACAACGTCACGATCATATTCTTTACCTCACAAGGCTCCACCCACAGACACATGTATGTATGTGTGGTATCACGTGGTGGAGGACTGCGCAGGAAACTCCGTTTCAACGCTACTCCACACGCGCGGCTGCACTGTTCGGCTCAACTCCGCCACGACGTCAGCGACCTTCTCCCGCGGGATGCGCACCTGCCGGGCGGAATCGCGCTCCCGCAGCGTCACGCACCCGTCGGCCTCGAAGTCGCACGTGACGCAGAACGGGATGCCGAGCTCGTCCACGCGGGCGTACTTCTTCCCAATCGACGCTCCGCTGTCGTCGGTGCGTGTCGAGATGCCGCGCAGCACCATGTCGCCGCGGATCGCCTCGACAGCCTTCACCAGCTCCGGCTTCACGAGCAGCGGGAGCACCGCCACCTTCTGCGGGGCAATCACCGGCGGCAGGCTGAAGACGGCGCGCTTCTCGTTCTTAGCGCTCTCGTCGCGCCGCACCCAGTAACTCTGCTCCAGGAGCGCGTAGAGAATGCGGCCCACGCCAAAGGAGGGTTCAATGACGCTGGGGATGTAATTTCTACCCGTCACCTTCACCTCCTTGTACTCAAACTGGACCATCTCGGGCTTCACCGCCGCGACAAAACCACTTGCCGTCGTGATCTCCACCGCAGTGCCGGAGGCCAGTTTTTCTCCAAGCTCCACACACGCCGTCTCCTGCATGGTATTCAAATGCTCCATCACCTCACCAGCCTTTTTGCCAAAGGCCTTACCAATGGCACCTTTCTGTAGCTTGCGCTGCAGTTGGCGCTCGGTGCGTGGCTCAGAGAACTCCTCGCGGGCAAATAAATCCTTCTTGCTAGCAACGCTATGCTGCGTGAGGTCGTACGCGGAGCGATCTGCAATGCCTACACACTCCACCCAGCCGTAGGATGTGAGGAGCTCTGCATCCCAGCAGTCCTGGGCGTAGTGCGCCATCTCGTCACGCTGGTGCTGGCGGAAACGCACAAAACGCACGCCAATGCCCTCAAGAAAGAGGACCGTGCGCCCAACAAAATAACCA
This sequence comes from Trypanosoma lewisi, assembly GCA_036321185.1. Lineage (NCBI taxonomy): Eukaryota > Euglenozoa > Kinetoplastea > Trypanosomatida > Trypanosomatidae > Trypanosoma > Trypanosoma lewisi. The sequence continues at coordinate 205,614 of JAWVMQ010000070.1, read as the reverse complement.
AGCGTCTCGTTGTCAACGATCTTCTTTGCGACAGCCTCACCAACAGTCATACGCTCAGGCTCTGCGTTGGCCTCCTGCAGATCACGAGACCACGCCCAGAACTCAACGTCCTTGACATTCTCAAACTTGTCATGCTTCTTGTCGCTGGGGTTAACAAAATGTTCGATCTCTGCTAGCGTAAACTCGCGGACACGTATGAGACTCGCACGGGGGGCAATTTCATTGCGGAACGCTGTGCCAATGCAGGCCCCTGCAAATGGCATGCGTTGCGCGTTGCCGGAGTCGAGGAGTCGTTTAAAGTTAAGTATGATGCCCTGCGCGAGTTCCGGGCGCATGTAGCCAACACGATCCCCCTCCGGTCCGATAGTTGTGGAGAACATGAGATTGAACGGAAACGACTCGCTGAGTGCATTCCCCTTCGGCGACTTGATCTGGTGGTGCGCAATCGCCGTGTTGATCTCCGCCGGCGTCATCCCGCCCGCGCGGTTGCGGAGCGTTTGCATCTCCTGCGCCCCCGCCTCTGCCAGCGCGGCGTCCTTCAGCTGCGACTCGGCGTACTCCTCGAGCAGTTTGTCCGCGCGGATGCACTCGCCGGTGACGGTGTCCCGCACCATCACGTCGTTGAAGCGCACAACGTGGCCGGACGCCTTGAAGACCTCCACCGGCGTGAGGCACGTCGTGTCCACCTCGCACATGTTCTCCTCGAGGACGAAGTGCTGCCGCCAAAACGACAGCAGGTTCGTCTTCATCGCGCAGAGCGGCGGGCCCATGTCGTAGAGCCCGGCGGACCCGCCGTACGGGTCAAAGGCAAGGCCGAAGAAGAAGCGGCGGCGGCATGTATCCTCGAACTCGCCCCGCACCAAGTTCTCAAGCTTCGCAGGGAGCGCTGTGCTCATCATCAAGCCGCGTACACACTTCGTGGTTGTAGTAGTGGTGGTAAGAATTGTGTTTTGTATCTGACTGATGTTCTCCTCACGGAGAAGAAAAAGGGGAATATATATTTATTTACTTATTTAATTTTTTTTTTTGCTGTTGAAGCACAAATAGCAAAAGTACCGAAAAGGGGGCAAATAAAAAATAAAAATAAAATTTGTTTAATATCGTTCCTTCACTTGCAGTTATATGCGACCGTTGTCCGACGGAACCAGGCAGATATTTTAGTAGTAGTAGTAGTAGTAGTAGTAGTAGTAGTAGTAGCAGAAGTAGAAGAGAAAGGGAGAGATACAGAAAGAGAAAGAGAAAAATGAAAGAAATATATCAACAATTAGAGATTTAACACTGGAGTATTCCTCCACGAATGAGGAATTTAATAGTGGACTGATAACCAAGCGCAGGTGTGAGGAACACCGCAACTAAGAAGGACATTTTCCCTCACTCCATCCACACTCACATGAAGAAAAAAATAAAAAAGGGAATAGCGTAATGTTGATAACTATTATTGTTGTTGTTTTTCTTTTTTCCTTTAGTTATCACGCCCAAAAAGAAAAAAAAAAGAAATAAAAAAAAAAACTTTCTCTCGTTTCGATCTCCATGCATTCTTCTTTGCCCAGCACCATACATGAATATTCATCATCGGGGTCACTGCGGTGCCACTACCCACGCACCGTCAGGAAAGAAAGCGAGTGAGGGACCACATGCGGAGATCAAAGATTGCAGTGGGTGCTGCACAAATTGTGCACCACAGTCGCACCCACCACACAAAGACGCACGTGTCTGGCTGCTGGCTATCACCAGCGTCTCCGACGGATCTGCTGCACTCCGTAGTTGGGTGAGTGCGGGAACGCACTCCGTCCGCACTGCTTCACGCCGCAGACGACTTCCGACAACTCGCGTGCATTCCCCCGGCGCGCCAGCAAGAAGACATGTATCCCCGTCGGTGGAGGCGGCGCCTGTGCGGCCGGCGACTGCAACGTTGTGATGGTCTCGCCGCTCTTAATGTCTACAACCGCACCGCTTGCGAGATCTACCCATTACAAGGCGCTCGTGGCACTGCACAGAGCACACAACGTCATCCATGGCGACAAATAATCTCGTGCGGAACTCTGGTGCCTGGTAGCACGCCAGACTCATCCTGTGCGAAACTACTAGTGCTGTGTGCCCACCACGTCCAACACCAACAGCAATAGGCGGAGAGGACACAAATGATGGGAATGCGACTACTCCCCCGGCTTCAATGTGATGCACAACCTGCAGCGACAGGCGGCCACAGTGTGTGTCACCGGTGGGTAGAAGCACCACCACAGAGGTGCAGCAGCCAACTGCAAAGAGAAGCGGGTCGGCAATAGAATCACCATGGGAGCCCCATCGAACCCCTACAAGCTCAAGTCCAGGCTTCAGCAGAGTCACACCGAAGACTTCCATAGCCAAATTGACGCAGCCTTCACCACCGTGGTTTGAACTTGCAGCCGCTGGAGGAGAGTCTGTACTTACATCGCGTGGAAAAACAGAGAAGACTAAATATCTTACTCGAATGAAAGTGCATAGACCCAAGACGTTATTGTCTTGCCGATGTGGAACGGGGAGCCAGTCCATTGGCACGCACACATGCCATCCCACATGTACACAGAGTACATGTGTACTGGAACTGGGCTTTTACTGAAATCAAGAAGAGAGGAAAAACCGTGGTGTCGGTATTGCCCTTGCAATACCAAATGTAAAGTCGCGTGTAGCATTCCTCCTCACAGAGAACTGAAAAGCAGAAACCCACCGCCGGCATCGGTGGAATAATGCGAACACAGAAAACACTACCACAGGACGTAAAACCGACATAACCGTGTGGAGTCGAGCAACTCTTGCTCGGAGCCAGAGTGAAATCTTTAATGACATCGTGGTCGAGTACGCAGAGTGGTTGGGTGCTCCGGAGCCCTCTTGGTGCGGGGCCCAATGTGCAGAAGAAGCCTCAGTACTGAGCTACTCCCACTTGTACGGTGTCCCTACTTTATATACCGCGTGAAGTTCTCACTTACTGGTTGGGATTGCACTGGCTCGCCACCTGGCACGTTGCTCTCCCTTTTGTATCTCTGCCGCCTGCGTCACCACTGGCCTCACAGAGACAACCTCCACCACCTCAACTCCCATCGAAAACAGCAATGACGACGACGATGATGATAATGGTGGTGATAGTGGTGGTGGCATTGACGATTCGGACTTTATGCTCCCCGCATCTCCAACATCTGCGCGCGGCGGTACTTCGCCGGGGTCTCTTGGCGGCCGGCAGCGGGGCGGGCCAACGAAGCAGAGCTGCCGCCCGGCAGATGTCGCACACATCCACGCCGCCGTTGCACTGAACGCACTTCACATCCGGATCCAACTTGGGTCGCCTTCCCGTGTAGTGACGATTGAGAAACCTATATTTTTCAAGAAGATGGGCCGTCATTGCCCTAGCGGCATAGCGGTACCTACTGATACTTTTTATTCTCTTTTTTTTTTCAGTGCCTATTTTAAAGGTGGGAGAGAGGCGCGTGTTAAACGAAACGGGGAAAAGGGGGAAAAAAATAAAGTGAGAAGAGGGAATAATGAAGCACAACAAAGGAAAAACAAACAGAACAAGCAGTATATCCCTTATATAACAGAGTGCACTATGGGTTCAGCAAAGCCAAAAAAGGCGGCGGTGGTGCTGCATATTTTTCGATACTCTGACTAACCTCCTCACCCCACACAGAGAGAGAGAGAGGCTCCCATTACTTGCGGCCTGAGGATGAAAGTCGTGGCACACGTCTCTCTCTCTCTCTCTCTCTCACTCTCAGACTACAGTGGCGGAGTAAATCCATTCACTCTTTGTCCTTCCAACAAGCTCATCACTTCCATCAACGTTTCCGCATCCCTCTTGTTGAGTTGTTGCTGCTCTTGAGAGTTCCGTAACCGCTCCTGCTCCTGCTGCTGCTCCAATCCCATACGCCTCTGTATTTCAACCCGCAACCTCTTGGCGTCCTCACGGAGTGAATCCATCTTCACTACCGCCGACTCACCCTCCTCCTTCCCATTCCTCTGCTCCTCCTCTGTCGGCATCGCTCTGCAGCTCTGAAGAGAGGTAAGTTCCTCCTGCAGCTGTCGCCACCTCATGATGCACTGTTGCAGTTCACTCTCAATATGGCTCCTGGTATCGGCGTCCCTCGAGTTCGACACCATCAGATGCTGCTGGCAGTGGTGCAAAGTCTTTAGCTGCTGCTGTACAGATGCTTTGGTCTCCCGCACCCACGCCAAGCGCTCGCAGACCATCCCGAGCATTCTCTGCTGCTGATCCAATACCTCCTTCAGCACCCGCAAGTCCTCCGCAGAGTTACTGTGGCCATTTGCATGCGGTTCAGTACTTCTCTCCATTTCGGGTGGCCCAGTGGCAGATGACTTGGACGTCACCTGGCGGCCGGCACCACCACCATCATCATCCGCAGTTGAGAATCTCATAGTCCCCACACACCGCATCACTAAGCCCGGCAGCGTTGAGTCTACAGGAACATCAAAGTCAAAAGCTTGACCCTCCATCACCACCTTCCCTAGTGGAAATGCCTCTGGCGATGTCCTCGCTAAAGCCGTGACAACAGACGTGGGCGCTGTGATGCGGAAGTGGCCAAGCTGCTCCCCCGAGTCTCTGAAGAGTCTCCCAATAACACCATTCCTCATCATCGCAGCGGGGGCTACTTTGCATTGCAGAAGTGGCGGTAGTGTCGTCGTCGTCCACTCTTCCACTCCCAATTCCACCTGCTCCGACATCACACAGACCGCGGCGTCAGAACCCTCAAAACTGGAGAAAAACAGCTCCACGTACACTGAAGTTCCAGACGGCGCATGTGGCACAATCGACATGCGTGGGATGTGAATGTTGATTGTGTGTAATGCTTCCAACTCCGCGTGGAACGATATCTCGCCCCCGACAACATTGCCATTCCGCAGCTGGAGCGTCACCACCACGGAACCCTCAGAGGAAAGTGCCCCCTGTAAGTGCGACATTTGCACAAAGCACATGCCCACAAACCCCGCACCATCGCTACTGTAGCACTCAAGCACCATCTGAGGCCTTGCGGCGTCCCTTGTCTCGATGCACATAAATGTGTGACGCAAAGACCACGACGGAGCCGACGTCACTGAGCTCGCATCGCACACAAAGTTCATATCGGCGAATTTTCCACAGAGGACATAGGGTGGGGGGTGAAGTGACGAATCAATAATCCGCGTGTCAAACTGTGCTACATGTGCCAAAAAACATGCTGGGGACAGCATTCTTAGGGCGACAATAATAATAACAACAAACTCTTTATTTTTCTCTTTCCCCTCGCCCCACCCCACCCCACCCAGCCTTTAATGAAATAAAAAGAAAAAAGAAAAAAAGGTAGGAATGGCATCCCATACACAAAAGCGCAGACCTATATGTAATTTCTGGTCCTCACATATATACACACACGCACGCGTTAGCTCTCTTTCTTTCACATAAGTAAACTGACAGGTTCCTCTCTTTCTCTTTCTCTCTCTCTCTCTCTCTCTCTCTCTCTCTCTCTCTGCGTGGGGGTGTTTCTCTTTTCAACTCTTCTTCTTGTCACCTACTATCAAGCACCTGTTATTTACATATATATATATATATATATACATATATCTTCTTTTTTTCTTTTTTTCCATCTTTGTCTTTCTCGCTCGCTAGCAATCTTCTTTATCCCCGCCGCATCACTTTTCTCTCTATAACACTGATTCACTGTTTTGTATTTTTTTACACTTTCAACCCAACGCTACTCTGGGGCGTACTAGAAATCAAAAAAAAAAGACTTCCACACCTCCTGTATATCACGTACAGAAACAGGGTATGTGAGGTGTCCCACGGCGCACCCTTCACATATAACACGGTGGCCGCACGGATTTATTATGACAAGAGGCACTTCATTTTTCCGGCACCCCAGGCAATAGTTTGGTATTTTCGTCACGTTCATCTCCGCGCGGCTTGCAGAGTTTTTCACAGTCGTCAAGGGCGGTGGCACCACCAACTACCCTGGTAGACTCTCAGCTCCGCCAGCGCTCACCCTCCTTGGTACAGTCACAACTGTCCCCGTGGAAGTACTCGCTGGGGCTTTGGGCACATGTGATACCCTCAACTCCGCAACGTCGGCCATGCGCTTCACCTGCGCAGACTTACACCGCACGGCGCATCCCTTGCGGTGTCCGTCGTAGAGCTCCGGCGGCACAATTAAACTGCAGTGCGGGCACCGGAACTGCAGGAAAGCATCGCTCTTGACAATGCAGATGCCCATGCGCCCTCCCCGGCACACGGAGCACACGTCCATCATCTTTCCGCGCGAGGCGCGGCAGGCGACATGCCCACAGGGAAGAAAGACATACATCCACCTCTCCAAAAGGCACACCAGGCACAAATCGTCAGCCTCAACGAGGGACTCCTTCACAGTGGGAGTCAAAGCAGAACTCTGCTGTCGCACGGATTCTCTACGGGGATGAAAGCACATTCTACGATGTGCTCTCAGGCCTCGTCGGTGCAAAGAAATGCCGCACGCGTCGCAGACAACCCGCTCGTCCTGCCACGACGATGAATTACGGGAGGACTTGGAATCGACATGGTCAGAAGAAGCACGATGCGGTCTGTGACGTCTGCCGTGGGACGGTCCACCAAGATCTTGAAAAAACTCACGAAAGCAGTATACCGAGTTGCCCACACATCAAATCAATGTGTAAACAAAAAAAAAATATATATGTATATATGTAAGTATAGTTCGGATAATTTTTTGATTGGGGAGGGGGGACCACAAGCCCTCGCTCCCAAAGCAAAAAAAAAAAATTTAAATGCCCGTTTTTGTGCTTGTTTTGCCTTTGTCTTTCCTTGATGTTATTCCTCTGTTCTCTCAGAGAGAAAAACAAAGAAACACACTTCTCAAAAAACAAGAAGCAGAAAAAAAGAACAGAAGCATATATTTCTCTTTTCGTTTAATCTGTGTATGAAGGGGAGTGAGGTGAGTGTGTAATGTATTCCTCTTCCCTCCCCCCCTCCCTTTCACACAGAGAAAAAAAAACTGCTGAGAAAAAGAAACTCAGACGTCTCCAACTCAGGTGTTCTTTCTGTTGTTGTTGCTATTACTGTTGCTCATCTGTTTTTGTTTCTTTTCTTCGTACGTGTTGCCGTCAGGGATAGGAACCTAATACAGTATCAGCAGCCACCATCACTTCTCTTCCATATGTATCGTCCACATATGAGAGACAGAAAGGTGGTCTTGAGAGGTAGGAACACAAGGTAAAAATAACTACGCACGCACAGCACAAAAGTAATCATTTCCAAGCACACACTCTTCCCTAACCCCTGAAAAGAGAAACATAAACACATAAACAAGATAAATAACCAAAAAAGGAACAAGTAATCAAAGAACTCACACAGAAAGAGAGGCACAGCGCTCTTTGATGTCCATTGTCTCTCTCTGCAGCGCCGTGAGAATCTTGCGAAGTTCTTCCGAACGCCGCTGCGCCGCGATCACTTTCTCCCGCATTCCGTGCTCCGCCCCCATGCACGCGCGGCTGTCCTTGCGGCGCAGGCCCTCGACGTACGCGCGCAGGAGGCCGATGTCCGTCTCCGCAGCGTTCCTGCGGGTCGTCGTCACGCGGGTGGTGAGGCACACCGTCGTCTCCGTCTCGTGCAGGAGGAACTCCCGCTCGCAAAGCAGCTGGCCGCGCTCCAGCCGCAGCTCCAGCTCCGTCTCCAAAGCAGACATCCCGCTAGCAGACCACGCCGGCAACTGAAGAGGTAGGGAAGAAGAATGAATTAGTCAGTGGGGGGGTTTGAATAAAACAATTCCCATTCACACCTGGACAGTGCAAAGACAGAGAGCGGGGTGTGTTACCACGGAAATTACCTGATGAATAAAACATACACACAGAAAAAAAAAAGCAAACAAACAAACAAACAATAAATGAGGGGAGAAGATCAACGCAAAAAAAAAAAAACAGCAGGAAAAAAAAAGTCATGACTTCAATGTATAATGTCGTATACTTGCGCAAAATGACATTCGCGGTCTTAACAGTATCAAATAAAAATAAAAATAAAAATAAAAGTGGCGCATCTGCTTCATTGTGAATCTAACAGACGAAAAAAACATACAGTAAGACACAACGACAGTATAGATATATATATACCGGACCACTCCCCACCAACCTAACCACATGCACATATACACTTTCATCGCTCTGCTCTTCTCTGGTTATTTCCAACCAGCACTTTTCTTTTGTTTTTCGCTTTTTTTGTTTTTCTGGTATTACTTCACTGTTTAGGATTTGTTTTTGCTTGTTTTTTCCCCGTTCGCTGTATCTCTGTGTGTGTGTGTGTTACTTTCCTTCGATGCGCAGACATGGTCAACCACCACTACACGCTCCCCACACACTACCCACACACAGACAGGGAGAGAGAGAAAGAGACCGAAAATCATCACATCAGCCCTTGTAGTAGCGCAGCGGGACGAAGCGCGGCATGGTGACCTCCCCCGGCACCCGCTTCCCCCGCACGTCCAGCTCCACCTGCTGCCCCACCCGCGCCTCCTTGCGGTTGATGAATCCCATCACGATGTTCCGCGAGAGCGTCGGCGACGGTACGCCGCTGGTGACCTCGCCGACGACCTCGTTGTCCACGAGGATCTGCATGCCCGTCCGCGGCACCGGTCCCTTCGCGACGGAGATGATTCCCATCCGCACCCGGGGCACCAGTTCCTTCGGCCGCCGCACGAACTGCTGCAGCTGCTCGTGGCCGATGAAGCCGCCCTCCGCCATGCGGCGCTTTGGGATGCACCACATGAGCCGCGCGGCAACGGGGTTTACACTTTCTGTAAGCTCGTGCGAGTAGAGGCAAAGGCCCGCCTCTGTTCTCAGCGTGTCTCTCGCGGCAAGACCGGCAAGCTGCACGTCCGGATTCTCAAGAAGAAGCTCCACAAACGGCACGACATCCTCTTTGCCCATTATGATGTCAAAACCGTCCTCTCCAGAGTAACCACAGCGCACGAGCGATATGTCTATGCCTTTTATTTTAACATTACGGCGACAGTCCATAAAAGTCATCTTTTCAAGATCCTCCACGAGAGGAGACATAACAGACGCTACCTTCGGTCCTTGCAGTGTCACCATGGCGCGGTCAAGATCGACTACTGTGGCGTCGCCCTTGAACTCTGCGACCTTATCGTGAAGGTATGGCATGATCTTCGCTTTGCACCCTGCATTGACAACGCCAAGCAGATGATCTGAGCACTGGGAAACAATACAGTCGTCCTTCACACCACCCGACTCATTCATAAATAGAGTCAGGGCAGAGCGTCCTTCCTCCATCTCTGACACACCACTCGGCGTCACCCACTCGAAAAATTTGTTGCGATCCGCACCCCGCACCTCAAAGAAGCCAACGTGCGACACATCAAAGAGTCCAGCAGCCCGGCGTGTGTGCAGGTGCTCATTCACAACCCCAAGTGGGTAGTGAATGGGCATGTCGTAGCCAGCAAAGGGACCCATGCGAGCCATACGGCTCACGTGAAAGTCATACAAAGGAGTACGCTCAAGTAAGGCTCGCATTAAACGACGAAAAGAGCGACAAGCTTCACGCAGCAGAAACTTCACAAAACCACAGAATCAAGGAAAATACAAAAAAAAAGAAAAGAAATGGGGGGAAAATGATAGGCAGAACAAACGCCACAATTTGTGGCCGAACAAAAAAAAGATGTGATTACATCAATACAACTTCTTGCAATCATCTTTATCTTACACAATCTGGGGCAACAGAAACCACAGAGGGACAGAAATGCAGGTAAACAGAAAAAAAGAGAAAAAATAATAATAATATACAGCAAATAATAATTTAAAATGACACAAACACTGTGGATTAGTGCTCTAGTCTAGTTGAGAAACCGTACTTGCTCAGTATTTCCTTTTTACGCCGTTCCAACTCCTCTGATGAAAGCAGCGAGGGGGCGGCCACTCTTACTGCTGTTGCAGTAGTGGTCACAGGGACATGATTATTTACTCTGGATGCCGTCGTTCCACCTTCCATTATTTTCCTTGCATGGATGTCGTTGGAATAGCGATTGATGTCGTCAATCTCGGAAAGGGGCGCAGCAACAGCAGCAGTCGCACTCCCCTTCGCAGTGGCTGTAGTAACTGTGGCAGATGGGTGTAATAAAGAAGGTGACGCCACGCCCATCCCCAGCAACAACTCCCCAACACGTCTTATGTAACGACAACACGCATCAACTTCAATCGTCACGGTGTCCCGCAACGCGTCTGCGTCTGCAGACCTCTTCGACAGTTCGGTCTGTTTGTCGCGCCTCGCCGCCTCCGCCGCCGCGAGTGCCGCCCGCGTGGACTTCACCTCCCGCTCACGCAGCACGAGATCCCGCCGCAGCACCGCCGCCTCAACACCGAGCTCTCCAAGCGCGGCCTCCAACGAGTCCCGCGCGCGCTGTGACTCGTCCACATCCATCAAAGCCTGCTGGAGAGTACTCAACGCCATATCTACATCAGTATCACCACTACCACTCATAAGCCCGGGGATCTGCTTCAGGAATGAGGCCACCATGTTGCGGACGCGCTCGTGCAGCATTTTAGCGACAGACTCCCGCCGTGAGCAGCGTTCCTCCACAAGATGCAGCTTGGTGGTGAGCGCCGTCTCCTTCACCTCCATCCGCCTCCGCTGCTCCTCCAACCCCGTCTCCAGCAAGCGCTGGTGTTCATGTGCCTCCAACTCTCTACTCTGCTGCACGTCAAACAACCTCTCATAAAGGTCCTGCTGTTTGTCCTTGTAAGCAACCAAGGCCTCCACTGCCGTCTGGACGCGGGTCCGCAAAATCTGAACCACAAGCACGAGACGCTGAAGGGCCTGTCGCACGGGAGACATGAGGGGCGTATGCGCCTCCGTCACCGCCATTACTTCCCCGCAAATGGCCTCACACGTCTCCCCGTCAATCATGCAGAAAGGAGCCATCAACCCGTCCGCCAAAGGCAGCGCGTGACAACCCTCATCTTTTTGGTATTGATGTTGTTGTCGTCGACTCAGTTTCTGGCGGAGAAGGTGATTTGTCTTTTTGAGTGACTCTAGTTGTGTGTCGAAGCAGCGCTGCTTCTCATCAGATGTCCTACCACCACCACCACAACAACAACAACAACAGCCAGGACTAGTCTCGTTACACTGTTCCTCTTCCCCCTCTTCCTCTTCTTTCATTTTCCTAACCCGGTCCCCAGAAGTCAACGTCGTTCCATTCCGCTGCTGCGAGTTGAGCTGCGACAATAGCATCTTAAGTCGCAAGACCACCGACTCCCGCACCCCTTGCGGCTGGGCTTCAAGCAATGAATCGACAATCTTCACGAAATATCTATCCGATTCACAACAAGTAGGAGCAGTGGCGCATATTTTAGAAATCTTATCTGCAAACTTCTTGTGGTGGCCGCGCTGTAAATAAATGGTACGACGGAGCTGTTCAATAGTCTCTCTTGCCTCCGCCAGCTCACGCTCGTAAACGTGCACTTTACCTTCAAGGGCCCTGATGGCAGTAAAAAAGCTTGAATGCGGGGATGATGACACATTGGCAATCAACTTCTCGTCCTCCACGCATCTAAGAAAGTTGTCGTATTCTTCTCTCAGATCAAGGAAGCACTGTCGCACCTCATGATCCCGCTCCAGTCGCTGCCGTGCCATCCGCACCTCAAACTGCTCCACCATGCGAGTCACCTCGCTCGTCAACAGGACGCGTTGTTGCACCAACATCAACTGCGACATCGCCCGCACATGCTCAATCTCCTCCTGCAGTCGCGCGTCTGATGCCCGCAGGCCATGCACACTCATTGACGTGTCGTCCCCGCTGCGGCCTCCCTCCTCACGCCCCTTCCCTGCACCACCGCACGTTGTGTCTGGAGAAGTCACCGACACTGCACGGGTTGCATTAGAGAAAGCACAAACAGGAGGCATCGACAACGATGATGATGATGATGGGGGTGGGGATGGAGAGGATTCGTTCAGAGGCCTCTTCTCCTTCTCTTCGTCCTCAACGGTTGCCGCAGGCAACTTCCGAACGCAAAGAAGACTTTGTGGTGACTGCAGAAACTCTGCAATGCCTAAATCAATGGGGTTTACAAAATCCACAGAAAAATCCGAGTCCTGCGCAAGTCGTGTGAGGAAGTAGAACAGCACCAACATGTTGAAGCAGTGCCGTGTACGGCCAGCAGCCACCGCCTGACGATCGCACAAATGAAGCGGCAATCCATGTCGCTCCATGACATGGCGCAGCACATCCCAATTCCGCTCCTCATCAATGGGTCCACGTCGCAAAAGACGAGGATCAACACTACTGGGAAACAAGCGACTTGCGAGAGCCAATAGCACGACACCATCACGCAAATCAGCGTACTTATCACAGGGCTGAATGCCGCTCGTTTCGCCTGCCCAGAGAAGGAGATCTTTCTTTCCAAGTGGCGTCATTCCCACTCGTGACTTCCCTCCTCTCTCCTCTAACATCGCATGTGGGTCGGTACATATATGTATATGCACAAGCACGCGTGTGTGTGTGTGTGTGTGTGTGTGTGTGTGTGGTTTTGGTGGAGAGGATGGACAAGAAAATAGATAGATAGATACATGACACAAACATCGAATAGGGGAGACAGGACGAAAAAAAAAAAGGGAAAGAAGGAACAACGAGAGGAAGAGAAAAAACATGCGCAGGATATCCCTCACTGATGCAACGTCATATGCATACACACATACACAGACGCACATGCATACAGAAAAAGAAAAAAAAAAGAGTTGTGGGGTAACAACAGTAAAAAATAAATAAAACACTTTACTTAATTGTTTTTTGTATGTGGTATCCAAAGAAAGTGGAAGGAAGACGGAACTCATCAGTGTGGACAAGAAGGGAAGTAAGGAGGATCAAGAATAACGGAGCCGTAAACTAGGAATAATAGCAATAAAATATTCAAAGCATTCTTTTCTCTGTTTTTGTCACGTTTCTCTCTTTCTCTTTCTCTCGTTTCTTCTATACTCTACTGGATGACAAGAGGCTCGTAACGTGAAGCAAACCGACGCACAATCTCTATAATTTTTTGCATCGCTGTGTAATACTCCCGCACCTCAGCATTCTCTGCATCCGCCTCTTTTTGAATGTTACCATTCTCCCACAGCTGGAGCTTGTTGCTATCCCCTTCTGCAAAATGATATAGTCCACATCCATGTTTCACGTCATTCTTGTACGACCCGATAAAGTACTCCGTCTCCTGGGCGTTGAAAAAGTACACACCAACGCCGTTCATTCTACCGTCCCACCAGTGCCCGACGTACTTCTTCCCACTTCTCCCAATCACGTAGACCCCCCACCCGCTGTGCTTGTTCTGCTCGTACTGCCCGTCGTACCTGTCGCCCTCGGGATGCACCCAGTAGCCGACGCCGTGCTTCTTCGTCCCGTAGTACTGTCCGGTGTACGTCGCACCGGAGGGAAACTGAAATGTCCGCACCTCAGACGGCGGCGGCTGCACGCCAAGCTCCCTCGGCGCCACTCTACGCACCGCGGCCTTGATCTCCTCCATGTGCACCTCACTCGCCACACGTTGCAGCGGCGACGCCTCCTCCTCCTTCTGCAAAACACCATTTTCCCACACCTGGGATGTAACCACTCCATTCTCATAGCAGTACACACCATTTCCATGTTTCTTGTCACGCAGATAACCGCCGAGATAATATGTACTGAGATCTGCAGTGAAGTAGTAGATACCCTCCCCGTCCATGTTCCCCTCCTTCCAGTGGCCAATGTAGCACTTCCCAGAATCAAGAAAGCGGTAAATACCAAGCCCATCCTGTTTGTTGTCCACATACTCACCTTCATATGTCTCGCCCTGTGGGTGATGCCAATGGCCACGTCCGTGACGCTTTGTTCCATTGAATGTACCCTCGTACACAGCACCTGACTTGTACGTATGGGTACATACTTGCTGCGACTCATGCAGCCTCTGATCAGTCGTTCCTTCACTTGTCATCAAGTCCGTCTAAATGTTATAAATATAAATAATATTTCGTTAACTAAAAGAAAACAAAAACAACCAAATAAAAGGATTTTAGTAGATACCCACCTTCTTTTTTATCTTCTTGTTGTTGCTGTTGAATTCCTCTTCCTTAATCAATGATAAGGAAAGTAAATATGTGGATGTTTTTTTCTTCCTCCCTTTGGGCTTGTGCCCACTGGGTGCTCTATATATGAAGAAAACAAGTCAAAAAAAAAAAAAAAAACAGAAACAGACACAGACAGACGAGTACAAATTACGCAAGAGCAATGTCGGGTTCAGGACTGCGCCTCAAGGCACACCTCCCCCATCTCCCCCTCCGCTTCCATGAAAGCAAAAAAGGGAAGAGGAAGCTTGGAAGCTAGCGAATCCTGGTGTTCCAGCTTGGTCTTCATCCATTCCTTTTTTCTTTTTTTTAGATCGAAACCGAGAGACAAAAAAAAAGATAAAAACAATAATAAAAAAAATGATAAATTATGACTAAGAGTTGGAGAGTCCACACACATCAAGGCCTACATATATATATATATATATATATATATATATATATATATATATATAACTCTACCTAGCCATGTGCAAGAGCCTACTTGGCGACCTCGCTGGCGTCCTTCACTTCATAGTGACCAGAGACGACGAAGCAGTGAGACTGCATGGAGGCCTGCACCTTGGGCTTCTCAAAGAAGAACACAGATCCGTCCTGGCGGTAGAAGATCACCTCATCGATCTCGTTGAACGGCGTAACGCCGAGGCGCTTCAGAACTGACTGCACCTTCTTGTCGTCACCACTGTTGCGGTGCACCGCCTTGACGGTGCGGCGGACGGAACCACGGCCACCTGTGCGGACCGACTCCGCGCGCTTGCGGAGCATCTCTTGCGTTATGGTGGGCATGAACTCGGAGTGGAACTGGCTCGCTTATGGCACACACATATACATAGAGAAAAGGAAAAGGGAAAGAAAAAAAGAGAGAGAGGAACATTGAGGTAGCTGCATACTCACAAGGGAGAGAAAGCAAATAAAGAAATAAAAAATCAACAGAAATGAAAAGGGTCATCGAAAAAAGGGAAGGAGCACAATATATATATATATATATAAACAAAAATAAATGGGAAAGTATGGTTCTCAAAGAAAAATCATAAAACCCCTGAAATTAGGTTTAATCGGCCTTTTTCATGAACACGACTTAAATTTAGTAGATACGCTGCGGCTTCCCCATAGTCGACTTGATGTATGCCGACTTGAGATTCTGCCAGTTCTTCTTCAGCAGCGAGACGAGGAAGTTGAGGGCCATGACCGTGTTCTGGCGCACCTGATCCTCTGACATTTCGCAGTGACCGACGCACGTACCAAGACAGAGCACCTTCTTCAGTTGGAACTTCACTGTCGACTGCAGCTCCACCACCTTCTCTGGCAGGCTCTCGCTCATGGCGCACACTGTTGGGAACTTGCCAACACGATGCATGTGAGGACCAACCAGACGAGGCACAGTCTTGATGATGGACTCGGAGCAGAGGAAGGCGTCGTACTTATTGCACATCTTCTTCACGAGCTTCTTGTTCTTGTTCAGTTTCTTGAGCTCCTCCTGGTTCATGGTCGGGATGTCGCTCTTCTTAGCAATATCTTCGTGCACAAGGTCGCAAAGCAGGCAGACAGTCATGCGGGGACGGCAGACGTGCGGAAGACGCACTGAACCCGAGAAACGCTTGTCCTTCTGGGGGTCGTAGTTCTTGAGATTCACCTGCAGATCAATGCTCTCCTTGAACTTCCGCTCCTTGCGGGTCGTGAGAACGGCCTGAATCGCCTCCGAGAGTTGTGCGGGGGGAATCTTCGACATGTTGCCGCGATGAATAAAGAGCCTAATAGTGAAAAAGCACCAGCAAACGAAAGTCAAAAACACAGTCAAGGAGAAAGAGAAAAGAAAAAGAAGAAAAAAAAGAAAGAAAAACATAAATCCAGCACAGACAAATAATCATACGCATCAAATGGGTGTTCCTACACATACCCACAAGAGAGAGAGGGAAGGAAAAAGAATCCTCTCAGGTTGGATATTCTATTTCTCATTTTTCTTTAACATAAAAAGAAACAAAAACAAAAGCAAATAAGATTGCAAATAACGAAACCAAGGTGAGCACGTCCGCTTAAGCCTCCTGAAGGAATCAGAATCAATGGTCAGCCTTCTTGCGGAAGCCGCAGCCAGTCGTCAGCATCGCCTTGCCTCCCGTGGGGCGGCAGAGCTTTGTCGCGCAGCCGTTGCACTGCACCTCCGATGTAGCGTGGCTGTACACAACGGTGATGGCGTTGCACCCCGAGCACTTCACGTCCATGAAGTATGAGTTGGGTCCTTGCACCAAGCGGCGGCGCTTGTGCTTCATGTGTTCGGAGCGCACCGTCGGGTAGCTGAGGTCGGAGTCGAAGAATCCCATCGTTTGCGGACTTGTGAAAACCAAAATAATAATAAATAATCAAAATTAAGAAGAAAGAGAAAAGGAGAAAAAAAAAAGAGTCAAATAAATAACGATGGCACACCTTCATGGCTGGGTGGTAAAAAAAGAAAAGGAAAAACCTCAAATGCTCAAGTAAAAGTGGCATTCATAAACAAGGAGTGTGTCGTTCTCACATGCATTTGCACCACTTACAACTACTCATCCCCTTCTCTATCACCCCTTTTCTTTTCCCTCTCTTTATTCCAGGTCCCCCGGAAGAAGCGGCAAGACAATAGAAAAAAAAAAGAGAAAAAAAAGGAAAGAAAGGGAACAAAACAGAGAGAAAGAAACAAAGATGGGAGAAGAAAGAAACAAATAAATGTACGTAAAAAGGATTGGAAAACCAAATGGCCTCTCACTCACTTCTTGATCTTCGCACCGACGGGGACACGTGCCGCTGCCCTCTTCGTAGCAGTTGTCTTCTTTGCGATTGAAGACTTTGCGCCAATCTTTGTTGCAATCTTCTTCGTGATGGCGGCCTTCTTCGCCTCCTTGTTCTTCTTCTTGGCGTCGCGGCGCTTCCTCTCCTTCTGCGCCTTGGCGTGCGCTTTGACGGCTCGCTTCACGATGCGCTGCTCCTCAATGAGGAAGGCACGCACGATGCGGTCCCGCACCTGCTCGTGGCTGAGCACGCCGCCGTACGGGCGGGACGTACTCTTCTCGTGTCGTGAGGCGAGGCGGGCCTTTGTGTGGCGCAGCGCCTTCGTGCCGGCGAGGCGCTTGTGGCCGAGCACCCACGGCGTGTGCGGCCCCTGCGAGCGCTTCTCGCGCTTCTGCATGACGAGACGGTTGCCGGGGGTGCGGACGAGCTTCATGCGGTTGCCGCGCGTCGCATAGTGCATGCGGCGACGGTACTGCACACGCGGGCAAGCCATTTTTATTTCCTAGGGATTCACACACACATTTATACAGGAACACATATATAAAGAAGGGGAAAAAAGAAAAGGAAAAGAAAAATTGCGAGTAAAAAAAAAAAAACGTAAAACGAGGGGTAAGATATATGGGAGACTGTGAAAGAAAGGATAAGCGAGGCAAATAAACCCACACATGTTACTACATGCCACAGAAAAAGAAAAACAGGAGCACGGCAGAGAAAAAATGTCACACACGTATCGTCTTCTTTATGATTCATTTGCCCTCATCCGTATCTTTTATCTGGTGTTTGCCAGAGCGTTCTCTCCGAGAGTAATCCAGTTTGGTGAATAAAACTCCACTGCCGTCTGGCCTCTCCTCCGCCACCCACGCCTCCTTCGCAACGCTGCACGCCACACGCACGGCCGCGATCTCCTCCAGCCGCGACAAGGGCCCCAAGTACACCAAGTACTCCCCGTGGCTGTGTACATCCCGGTAGCCGATGAATGCCGCGCCGAACTGACTCCCGTGCCGCAGCCGCAGGCCCACCGCGTCGGTCAGGTGGCGGTAGACGCGGCACGAGGCTGCATGGCGCTCTCGCAGACAGACACACCGTCCCGCATCACTCGCGCACGCGAAGACGACATCAAACGACCGCCCCAAGTACTCGAGCTCCTCAACGCTGATGTGGTCGTCGCCGTAGTGCTTCTTCCGCACCTGCGGCAGTGCATGCAGGAAGAGTGAGGGATCCTCGCAGACAAACAGCGGGCCGTGTGTCCGGAGAATACGAATCACAGGGCGGTCAGCAACAACAACATCCCCCGTTCTTCTTCCTCCATCTTTTCTCTCGGTATCATTCGTGGTCAGCACTGCATCACCATCATCATCACCGCTTTTTTTGTGTTTGCCCCTCTTCGCCTCCCCTTTCGTCATACATCCCAACTGATGCACTACCAAAAAAAAAAGGAGAGGGAGAAGAACAAGAACAAACAGCACCACCAAAACAAGAGTTGATGAGTCACTCTTGTCCCTCTCGTCTTGCCCCTCCTTTCTCTTCTTGTTGTTGTTTATTTGAATGTACAGAAAAGAAAAAGAAAAAAGAAAAGAAGCACAAGAAGGAACAATACCAAATAAGAAACAACACAGCAGTAGTCGCAGAAAAAGAAGACCCAGAATGTCCTCAGTTGGATACGAGTCCCTGCATGTTAAGTAAAGCATTGTTGTTGTTATGTCATTCAGAAAGGCTGTCTGTATGCGTTTGTATGTAAACGAAGTCTTCTTCCTCCAAACATACACAAAGACACACACACACACACACACACATACACGTAGTCATCCCTCTTCTTCAGCCTTGGACTATAAACAAGAAAAACTATAAGAAAAAATTTAAGTAACAAGCACACAAACAACACAAAAATAAAATAAAACCAACGAGGCTGTGAACGTTTATATATCGGTTATGTCATGATGGGATTTGTTCTGCCAGTGCTCTGGGGCCTTCGCGGGTTCCACCGTCCTTCAAAGATGGGCCTGTATTTCATTTTTGATAAGTCAAACACAACACCGTCCTTGTTTGTGACATATCGTTCCTGGTCATACTCCACAGGGTCGCTCTCTGGCTTGCCTTCTCGTCGCTCCTGCATCATAATAAGCCACCGCTCGTACGTATCTCTATCCATGCCAATAATACGCCCCGTCTTGGGATCCTCCACAACAATCTCCTCATCGTTACGCTCATGAGGAAACTTTGTGATTGGAATAGATGCAGAATCCCAAGGCACAATGTCCGGTGAAGGGGCATTCTCGTTATCCGACTTCCCTCCACGCATCGCTTGGTATAATCGCCGCTCTGTTGGGTCGCCCGTCGGCTTCCCCTGTATCTCCCGCATCGTTGTGTTCTCAATATAGTCGTGGAGATGCTCCTTGGGGTACCAGTGATAATATGATGGAAGTTTTTCCCACTCCACCTCCTCCCCCGGCTCTAGTAGCGGTCTTAACTTGGTACCACTTGTACCTGGTCGCACCAGTCGTCCATCGCTCATCTGGTGGTACTTTGGCCCAAATCCAGTGCCCTGCATATGCCGATACTTTTCTGCCACCTTGTTCTGTTTAAACAAGGTGGATGAAAACTGCTTTATGGTGGGGATTCCAAGTTGGGTGTCAGAGAGAGAATACATGTCATTTTCAATAAAATCACCGAAGCACTCCACGCCATAACCATTTGTGGGAATAGGATTAATAACGGCAAGGGCCGCACGACGGGATATGGAGAGTTGCATACCAAAGTGACCACATGCTTGTGGAGTTGTCAAACAGTGAATAACAGAACCACGCTTCTGGAAAGCAATACGCAGATCCTCATCAATAAAATGAAGGTTGCGTCCAGTTCCAAGGAACACTACATCTGGAACAGGGTACAGGTGCAGCAAGAGTGCCAAGGTACGTTCATTCACCTCCTCAAAACTACTCACGTTCCAATGATAGTATCCTCTATCTGTTACAATGCATGAACCGATCACTTCCTTGTCGTTGATAAAGATACTGTCAGGTGAATATGCTGTGACACGCATCTTCGAAATTCCTCGTGGTTCTTCTACACGTGCAGAGAATGGATTGGCATGGAATTGGGTTGCCATCTTCTCCTCATTGTAATATCTTTCTTGTCCCTCCCTCGTCTGAAGTGAGAGTCCGCTTGCAGTCTTACCAGATTCACGCTGCCGCTTCAGCCACTGAGCGAGCACCGCAGAGTCCTGCGGACGGTAACCTGGTGTTATTCTAAAAGGGTCATAATTTGGGTCACTTGGGTGCGAGCGACGTCGTTTCTGTGTCTCCTCCTTCGTCATCTCTGAACGCTTGGTTTCTGCTACAAATCTACGGTACTCCGCCTCGTTCTCTACCTGCAACTGACGCCGCATCAGGATCATTTCCTCGTCAGCCTCGTAATCACTTGGATTCGGTGTTTTCACCAGTTTGTTCGCCTCATTTACATTCATATATGACTCACGCGTTCCGGTGCCAGCGAAAAGTTGGCCGTCGCTTGTTGTGGGAAGCTGACTCTCCTCTACGAGGCGTTTGGTGGTGAGTTTCTGCTCCTCAATCCACTTCCTATCACGCTCCGCCATGTAGTCCTCAATCATCTGCCCAGGGCGTATTCCCACACGCACGCCGCCCTCCTGCTGCAGGTACGTCTTCTTGTATGTTTCCGCGTTCATCGGCACCTCCGTCAGGGGGTCGTCGCGTGGGTCCGGAACGTACCGCCGCACGAACCGCTGCACCCCACGCCGCGCCCGTGTCTTCCAGTCCAGGGTACCCCCCGCATAGTACAGAGGAGAGCGGCGCATTAGGACACTCACACTAACTATTAGCCTTTTTTTTCTGTTTTGGTTTTTGGTTTTGGTTTTGTTTATGGTCGCGTTGTCTCGATAAAAAAACACCACCTCCCAAGGTACATATATATGCCCTCAGGTACAAACATAAATGCAGAAGAAAGAAAAAAAAGGCGAGAAAGAGAAATAACAATGATTTGGCTATGTTCTTTTTTCTCCCCATTATTTATTTCTGTTTTTTCTTTCTTTTTTGCAATTAGAGGGAGGCTACGGCTAACCACAAAAAGAATAGCTCACGCAGAACGGGTATATAAGGGTAAGAGAGATGTCAAGAATGAAACATTCGTGTTATGCGCACACATAACTTCTTTCTTTCTCTCTCTCTCTAGTAAACGACAGAATCCTCAATAGGTAGCATCGCCGTTGTTACTTTCAGCGTAGGTGTTTCTGTCTCCTTTGTCTCGTTCGGCACAACCACAAAACGTCGCGGCATGTTATCACAGGCAGGAACAATAGCCACGACCTCATCGTGATCCTCATCCACCGCCACGACGAGCAGCAGACCAGCCACCGGCGCCAGCGGCACCTCCTCTATCATCTCCGCGTGGGAAAGGGCACAAACACACCCGACAAGAGCCGGTGTCACCTCCACCCTTCGGCATGTCACCTCCGCACCTTCTTCTTCCCTGTGTGACTCGTACTGCACGAACTGCAGCTGTGCGAGGGGCAGCACCACCTTGGCACATCCAAGCGGTGCGTTTGCGTTGCCTGCGAAATACTCGCGGAAGCGGTGCTCACGGAGAGACGAAGTGCACTTCTTTGCAACTGGAGAGGCGTAGAAAAACTCGCAGTCAGGTAAAACCCGCTGAACATCGTCCTGGAGAAATGCGGACCATGTTTCCGACCCATCTTGGGCGCTAACCGTCACAACGTGCGTTGGCCGCACCAACTCGATTATCTTCCGGAAGTAGACGCTCTCCGTGACACCAGCGGCGGGCGCCGGGGCGTCAACGACGAGGTGCACCCGCTCGCTGCTCGCGGCAGCCACCAGGGCCCCCGCGCAGTCCTGCAGCTGCCCGGCGAAGTGCTGGAACGCCACGACGGCCTCGGCGGAGGGGGGCGCAGCCTCCCCCACGAAGAGAGAGAAGGGAAGCAACAGAGGCGACGAGGTTGTGCCCGGCCAGAGCGCATGCTCCACCCGCACGACGGAGATGCACCCAGGTGAGTAAAGGCAATTCGACTCGGCGTTGAGATCCATCAAAAAAACTGCGGGGGCAGCTGCACCAGACAATTCCCCAGAAGAATCCTCCCGCAACAAGTTACAAATCGTGTGCGCCGTCAACGTCTTTCCACTGTGTCTCCTTCCAATCACAAGGACCTTTGTACGGCGTTCCAACGCCAAAGTGCGGCGGCAGAGTTGCACAACAGAGGCCATACCAGAAACACCCTTGAAAGTATCAAACGGGACGTTTGCCGAGACCTGGACGGATCCTCCTTCCAACGTGTAAAGGACAACACAAGACTGATCCGCCTCAAGAAAGAATACATACGGTTCTTTTGCCTTGAGAAGAACACCAGCGACATCCACCACACCAGAAAGAAGCTGCAGCTCAATAGCACCACTACCACTGATGGTGCACTCCTCACCTGCACTAATCGTAATCTTTCGCCGGCACACAGACGCCATGTACGTACGTATGTATGTATGTATGTATGTATGTACAAAATTATTTATTTATTTTTATCAGTTGAGATCGTTAAGTTGTCGGATTTCAACAGCCACACCAGGCCTTTATTTTTCTTATGGGCTCAAACGCCTCGAGAAACAACACTGCCCTATTCCCCCAGCCCAACCCTCCTCTGGGTTTGCTTTTCAATATATATACCCTTCCGCTTCCTTTCTCTGCCTCCACGGATGCCAACAAAACACACACAGGAAACAAAAGAAGAGAAGGCAAGAAAACATAGTTAAGCGTAAACAGAGAGAATGTGACACAGTCCATGACTACATAGGGGCATTCGCCGGTGCGGTGTTTCCTGCAAAACATTGCTGGCAGAAAGAAAGAAAGAACAAGAGCTTATCTTCTAAAGATAGAAAACTTCACACCACAAACAGAAAAAAAGAAAAAATTGAGGAGAGGCTCTCTTCCCATCCGCACGCCCCTCCACAGACACAAAGAATGAGCAGAAAAGAAGGGAAGCAAATGACAACTCTCTCTCTCTCTCTCTCTCTCTCTCTCTCTGCATGCAGCAAAAATCCCAAACACATTAGTGTCAATATTTCTATCCTTTCTCCTTATTCTCCGTTCCTTCAAAATTCACATCTGTGTCTGTGTAAGGGGGGGAGGGTGGTAGGAGGCATCAATTTTTTTTATTATTTATTCCTTAATCTTTTCTTCACTGATATAAATGGTTTGGTAAATAGGAGTGTGGGTGAGTTGTAGGTGAGATATGCGTATGCATACATACGGAATGGTAGAAAGAAAGATGCGGTTGAAAGGTGATATAAATACCATTTACCCCGTAGAACAGAAGAGAGTCAGAAAAAAAAAGAGGGGGAGGGGGGTAAAGGAGAAGAAACAAAAAATCAAAGAATGAATGAAAAGGGAGAAAAACAAAAAAAAAGCATACAGACAACGCATATGAGCAAAAAAAGGAGGGAAGAGCGAATGGACATTTTTCTTCTCTATTTCATTATCTTCTTCCTCCACTCCACCTCCCTTTAGTGCTCTCTTGTGGGGCTTACAAAGTACAACGGCGCCACGCACACATAATGTGTTGTGGGAAAACAGTGATGGAGACAGAGGAATGCATAGCTGCGAAGCACTCGTGGATCCTCCGCATCCTCCTGTTTGCAGTCTTATTATTCTACTTCCACCACTTTTCTCTTTTCGGTATTTATCATTATTAATCCCCTGGGAAGGAAATGCTACCGAAGCAGTAATTACAAAAACAAAAACAAAAAATTTCTCTCATCACTCTCTTGTATAGACTCCCATAACACAGACGGTGAGCTAACAATATATAAACCCAACCACTTAGATAAACAGATAGACACACATATATTCAATAAACAAAAGAAATTAAAAAAAAAAAATCGACGTGCATACACAGACTTAAAACCTCATTCAATCGTCATCCGCACTCCTCATAATGGATCGTAACCGTTACACAGATGAAGTTATATATAAGTATATATACTGCTACCTACTTTTACTAGTGATCATTAAGGGTGGGAAAAGCCCCCATCACTGTATGCACATATAAAAGAAGAGGGTGTGTGAAATTCTCTGGGATGGACTTGCATATCTTTTTACATACTTTTTTTTTATTATTTTTCATTCTTGTGGATATCAAAGAACATTTTTATTCCTTTATTTTTACATTCATACTTTCATTTCACGTTGCTGATTATTTACCTTCCACATAGGTTCTTACGAGGGGTAAAGTGTCATATTACAGGAATAAAAACAAAACGAAAAAAAAGGAAAGCAGGCCTTCTTATCATGGAAATATTATGTATATATAATATTTATGCTTTATTCTCACGTGCAGATACACACATCCAGACGAAGAAAAAAATCCATACATATTCATACTCATATATAGTTATGTATACATATGGAGAAACAAACCCTGACATACATGTATATACACACAGACATGCACATATATATATACAGGCTACGGGCACGGCATACCACGCAGAAAAACGGGCAGGCAGGAGTTTTTTTCCTTTTTGTTTACTTTTTCTTGCTATTTTTCTCTTCATCATCCCTCTATATTCTTTCCTTCTTTTTCCATCATACGTTTCTGTTCTCTTTTCATGTTTAGTCAGGGAGCAAAAAAAAACCATCGAATAAAAACCAAAAAAAAAAGAAAAGAAAAAGAGAGATGGGATCATTCAGATAGATTCCAACTACCCTGCCAGTAATATATGCCCATATGTAGTGACCGCATTCTGGCACAGTGAAGTGCGGTGGCAGTCGTCCAGTAATGGAAAATACAGAAGAGAAAGAGAGAAAGAAAGAAACAGAGAGACAGGGAGGGAGGTGCGAGGACGGTGTGTTCTCTGTATACATGCGTGGATGTCTGAAGACGTCTTTATGTCCGTGCGCGTGTGCACGCACTCAACCTGCAGTGGATGGTGCACAGCTGATAGCAATGACACAAGACACACGCCCTTCCCCAGGCACCCCTCCTCTCTCTCTCCGCTCCTCTCTTCCCTTCTGTATCACGCAAAGAAGAGCAGGTTGAAACAAAAAAAAAATTGAAAACAAATGAAGGAAAAGAAAGACACATAAAAAAAAAAAAAGAAAAAGAAAGAGACAGAGGGAAGTAAAAAAACTCATCAGAAAGGCAAAAGAAAATGAACAAAAAAAAGATCAAAAATACGTCAGCAAAAAAACAGGCGTATAACTACAATCAACACACAGATTTTTTTGGAGAAAAACTGGATCTTGTCCTAATGGGACACCAGCATACGAAATAGGGGGTGGTGGTGGTGCAAGTGGAGAGAGAAAACGAGAAAATGAAAAAAAAGTGGGAGTTAAATCTGGGAGAAAATAGAAACAAGACAGAATGAAGGAATGAGATGGAGAGTGAGAAAGAAACTATCACCCCCGTGAAGAAGTAAGGAAGGGGGAAGGGCAGTAAAAGAGCAAACAAAAAAGAAAAAAGAATGACCAAAAAAGTTCATTCCATCTGTCGCATCTTCTCTTGGGTTTGAGTTCTTCCCATACACTGCGACACCTCTTTTTCTTTTTTATTTATTTTTACCACCCACTCCCTTTTCTTCCGGTTCATCTATAGAGTTCTTTTCTCCATCATGTTTTCAAAAGTAGCGCATACACACGCACAAAGTTATATATATAACAAGCAATGTGTTTCTTTTTTGATTCATTTAACCCACCTCCCTTCTTTTCCTTCCACCAACAGCCCCACTCACCCCCTTCTTCGCCACTATCTCACGAAGGCTTACTTACAGCTTCGAAATATCCACTTTTACCCGTTTCTTTCTTGTTTTGTTTTTCGCTTTCCTTTTTCTGTGATTGATTCCTTTTTATTTTCATAGTTGTTGCTATTGTTGGTAGCTTTTCCTTCCAACTATTACGCCATCGAGCACCGCATGTAAGGTGGTGGCTGCCGGAGCTGCTGGGAAGGCCTGCTTTGCACGATTGTCATGATGCACGTCCCACCATGTTTTCCCTCCTCACTTGGAATGTCTCCTTCGCCGTTAGCATCAACCGTGGTGATTGTGCTGCTGCCATTACTACTATTATTACTTTCATCAGACGCAACAAGTCTGGCAGCAACGTCATTCCTATCAATCCCGTTCAGTGCGGTGGGCCGTGCATCCGACGCCAGCCTCAGCAGCATCTCCTCCGCGATGTACTCGAGATCCTCGTCCGCGACGCTGCGCAGCGTGCGCTCGACGGACACCCGGTCCCGCAGCCGGTCGCAGCCGCTGAGGACAGCAAGAACGTCCCCGCGCCTGAGGCCCAGCTCGTGGCTCTGCACCCGCCCCTCCTCGCCGGCGCAGTGGAAGGCAACGCGGCGGGAGCGCAGGAGCGAGACAGCGCAGTTGCCGACGAGCCGCACCTTCGCCACCGGCAGCCCCACCTCGTCGGCCGCCAGCCGGACCGCCGCCGCGGTGCCCGGCGCGTCGCAGCCGAGGACGGCCGGCGTGCACACAAACGACGTTCCCGGTGCAGCCACGTGCGTCATTTTCACCGCCCGGTCGGCGAAGAACAGGCCTCCAGCGGTGACGCCGGGACTTGTGGGGGAAGACTTGGAAGCAGTCAGGCAACGTACCCGCGATGCAAAAAAAGGAGCAGTTCGACGCATTGGGAATGCGGCTTTCTCCAACGCAAGCGAATGAAATGGGCAAGAAGAAAAAAGAAGAAAAAATGCGAGAGAGAGTTGATGGATAGGAATGAAGTGTTGGTTGAGGCAGTGAGGGTATCCAAAATAATACACATATATGCCTACATATAAGCAAGAAAAAAAGACATATGTAAGTACAATACAAGAATAATGACAAATGGAAACAACTCACATCGCAAGCACCCCTCCCTCTACCATTTCGTCACGCCTCTATTTGCTCCTAGCAACAGAAGAGACGAATAAAAAACAAACGAAAAAAAACGGATGGGGAAAAGAGAGGAGTTCATTATGACGGAGGGATAAAGAAACACAGAATACCAGCAACACCAAAAAGGCAAAGCACTTTGACCCCCTTCACCGCTGACCGAATCAAGGTAGAACGAAAGGAATTACATAAAGAAACATAGAGACACCTGCGAGAAAAGAGGGAGAAGAGCGTTTATACCACGCTCTTGATTCCGTTCAATGTTATTTCCTCCTCCTCTCCCCCTTCCTCACGCTTCTCTCGTACTTGTGTTCATCCTTTCACGCATCACCAACAGTAGCGCGAACATACAACTCTCTCTCTCTCTCTCTCTCTCTCTCTTGGCTATTGCGCGCGTCCTCTTTTTTTCCCTCTTTTACGTTCCCGATATTATATATATAATTTCTCTCTCCTCTTTCTTCCACTTCATTGTTGTTGTTCTTTGTTTTCTCTCAAGCTTGTTTTCCTTTCTTGATTGTTTTAGTCAGAATCTATGAATGCTACCGCCATGCACACAAAAAAGAAGACTAAAAAGTCACCCCCACATACAATATATACTCAAGCAGGAGATACACTAGCTAGTCGCGTCAATAAACTTTTCGCATTTTTCAGCTGCATAATGTCACCCTCCTGCAACTTCGTGACTGTGCCCATTGTTGTCGTCATCGTCCCATGTTCCCCCGCCAGTAGGCTGTGAATGTGCTCCATAAGGTAGGATGAACAGAACTCTCTGCTCTCACCAGACAACTCATCTACCATCGCCGCGAGAGCCGTCACCAGTGATCCCGTTGGAAATGTCGTCCCCACGGGCCGCTCATCCAGAAAACCCGAAAATACGTCGAACACAACATCAGGCGGCACTCCACCTGACTGCAGGACTGCGGCAATCTTCTCGGCTGACTCTCCATGATGGGCAAGAAACGTCAGAAACGGCAGCAAGGAAAGGCCGGGGGCATAACCGTCATAATACTCTCGCACAACATTTCTCACCGCCTCCGTGGCGCTCATACCTTTCTTCATGAGAAACTCCAGTAAGTCATGCACCACTTCTACAGTGACCCTCTCTGGTGTTTCTGGGTGGACCTTCAGCAAATCCAACTGAACCTTTGCACCACCATACTCCTTGTATTGACCTGCCAATTCAAATAGTCGTCGCTCTTCTAAACAATATTGACTTAACTCATCAATATCCAGTTCAATCCTATGTTCTTGTTGAGTATCAAATTGGGCATTATCGGTGTGCCGCGCCGCCTCAATGGCCTCGATTAACTCTTTCTGTAACAGTAGGATCAAGTAAACAAGTTGTTCAGATGTAGTTGGACCATATTCCAAAGCAAGTTTAATGCACAACATTCTCGAAGAGAGTGCAAGTCGTTGTTTGGTTTTTGCTATATCGCGAAACCCGTGGGCAGCCACAGAAGGGCGTTGCTTTCGATTAGACCAACAAAAAAAGAACAATGCCGTAAGACTTTGTGGTTTCTCAATAACAATAGAGTGCTCGTCCAGCACCTCTGCAAATCCTATCACGTTACTATCCCCAAGTGGATGGTGTACCATCCAGTTTACCACAGCATGCTGAAGTGCAGGATATTCCGTAAGAGACTGAAACACAACTTCAAGACGCAGCTTTAACCGATCAGACGATTCATTCATCTTGTAGCGCTCTAGCATTCCCAACAAGTCCATGATAGACCCTTGGCTGTACCTCAGCCAGCACAACATTAACCGAAGATGTGGCATGCGATCAGGAAATCTCTCTTCTAGCTTTTCTGCCACGTAATCAAAAATCTGTTCATGACGCAACGAACGAACCTTGTCACATGCATATGCCAATGCTGCAGTGGGTTGATTTTCTAAGATGAAGGCATGAATGTTTATAGCATGACGGGCTCGTAATGGAAGAATATCCTTTCGAACTTCAAGTTGCTCCATAATAAAATTATCTGTATTTAATAATATCTCCATACAAAGTGTTGTGATACTTCTCTCTGAATTATCACCCCATACAATACTCAGTAATCTACTCCCTCTCGTATTACTAGTCACAGCACCCTGGTTACTACGTAATAAGAGGCTGTACAACGAGCATAATACACTAGCATCCCGTAATCCTTTTAACGCAGTTTCAAGGAAAACAGCCTGTGCATTAAGAGCGGTTCGTATAGTGAAGTTCTCCGGAGAGGTGGCAACAAATCCATTCCATGAAAGATTCATTTTTCCTGGGGAATCCAGCCAACCATATGGGCGAAGAAACATCTCCAGTGTTTTGTGCCATGTACCTAGGTGAGCAGCAATACGTTCCAAGTCAGATACAAGATGCCATGAAAACGGTGCTTTCCACAACCACTCAGCCTTCATCATTTCACGACGCAGAAGAGAGAGAAGTCCATGTACTCCAGAAGACAAGCTCATCTTATTTTCATGGAAAGAAGGCTGCATGAAATCATTTAAAAAGACTGAAAGAGTCTCTATAGAGCCACCTGCAAAAGCCGCCCCTGTTAATACTTTCATTCCTCTCTTTGACCCAAGCCCACGCAAAACGGTACGAACTCCAAGATCACTCGAACCTTGCTGTCGTTGTAAAAGGTCAGAGAAAATATAACCAAGCGGCCGCACACCAATATGACAAAGCATCCCACCTTTACCATATACAATAAAGGACGCT
This sequence comes from Trypanosoma lewisi, assembly GCA_036321185.1. Classification (NCBI taxonomy): domain Eukaryota; phylum Euglenozoa; class Kinetoplastea; order Trypanosomatida; family Trypanosomatidae; genus Trypanosoma; species Trypanosoma lewisi. The sequence continues at coordinate 176,159 of JAWVMQ010000070.1, read as the reverse complement.
GACGGATCCTCTGGATTACTAGCACATGCCACTCCTACAGAAGGACTACTTAATCGAAGAATAGACACAACTTCTACATCATCGTAAATACCTTCATAAAAAAGAGAACTGACAGTCAACATTATCAAACTGCACGTCCGGGAGTCATATAATATAATCGTGCCCTCGGCATCTTGGCAAGCCATCTGAATAGTGTCAACACAAACACCTTCTGGTAAAGGGCGCACAGAACCCAAACGCATTACCGTACGTACCTCATCAGGTCGTCTTGTGGATAGTTCTTCAAAAATTACTGGTCTCCGTCCTCCATCACTGAGAATGAGCACTGCATATCGTTGCATTTGAGAACTCGGAAGAATAGCTACTGTATCCTGTTGAACTGGGACAGAGCACACAGCAGTAAATGCATCCGTTGCCGTGTTGGCCCATACAGTTAGATCCGTCTTTGATAAGAGAAAAAGTTTCCCACTACTAGAATCATACGCACTGTCTTGATATCGCCTTGAATCCCAGAGAGAAGCCACAGCCTGAAGAATTTTTAACGGATGTTGCCTGCGACTTGAGAGCACACTTAACGTCCTCGGCTGATTGTCAACGCTAATCCGAAAAGTCTCCACATCAGCATTCCCGTAGCAGAGAGCCATTTCACCGTCCCGCAAGAAGACAATTTTTTCTACAGATTGTTTCAGTGCAAGAAAAATATCATCGATCACCTGAAGTCGTGGTTTCTCTTGCAGCAACGCCAAATAAATTCCATCTGATAGTCCAACTGCAAGAAGGGAATCTCCATGTGGCCCTCGTTGTTGGATGCATGCATCATGAATAAGACCATTCCAAGGTGGGCAATAGAAGTGCTCATCCTTACGAGCCACAAGAAGACGGTTGTCACTCATCACGAGATGGGTTCCATTCTGGTATTGAGCCTGGTACCGACTACTGCCATTGAGCAGGTTGGCGCAAGGCCATGTGTGTTCCTTCTCAATCATCACGTCAAACAATGGGCAGTGTGATGCAGGGCGCAACACAGTACGAAGGAGTGGTGGGAAGTCCTCATTGTCATCCTCATCAATTTGCTCCGCGTAGTGAAGCAAGGACTGCCTCATCACCCACCTCAACTACCACCAACCGTTTATCCTATTATTATTATTATTATTATTTATTATATTGTTTTATTGCAGTTATTATTCCTTTTCACGTTCCTGCCTGTTCTTCTTCTCTCTGCTGTTGGTCTACTGGTTTTGAGTATGCCTCACTCACTTATCCCCAAGCCTCACCGCCCACTGCTGGGGTTCCCTTGGACGTGAGAAGGAGAAAGAATGGATTTCATATGAAAATAGAATAAAGACAGCACAGAAACCAAAAAAAAGGGGCATACAGAGCTCATAAATTCCAATGAAAAGGAGGTAGCATGGCAAGCAGAATTTTAAAAGACCATATCACTAACACAAGAAAAAAGGAAATAACTTCTTTTCCTTTTTGTTTTTGTTTGTTTGTTTTTGTTTTTGTTTTCTTTGTGTTTTTTTGTTTTTGTTTTTGTTTTTTTTGTTTTTTTTTGGGGGGGAAGGAGGTTTTCATTTTTTGGTTTACATCATGAGTGATCAATATGATCCTTTTTCCTTTTCTCAGAAGCAATGGAAAGAAAAAGAAAAAAGAAATGGTTTTGTTGTTGGTGTTGTTCTCCTTCCCTCTTCATATTAAGGCCATCCTTCTATCATCACACGACGGAATTCATTAAAGCTGAGACGGCCATCACCGTCGATATCAGCCTCATTTATCATCTCAAATGCCTGCACTGTTGAAAGTGGACAACCTAAACGACCCATCACATACCTCAACTCTGTTACATTTATAAACCCCGTGTTTCCAAGATCATAAATGCTGAAGGCTCGACGCAACTCCAATTCTTTCTCCTCAGGATCATTTAATTTAGTGGCGACAAGAGTAAGAAATTCCGGGAAGTCAATTACACCATTGGCATCCAAATCAGCCTCTGCCATCATCGTCTGTAGCTTCTTCTGGGAAACTTTCTGGCCAATGGCCTCAAAAACTTCACCCAGATCCTCCACTGTAATACTCCCATCTGAGTCCTTATCAAACACAGCGAAGGCTTCCTTCAGCTCTGTGATCTGCTGCAATGTCAAGAGATCTGCCATCGTATGTTTTCTTTTTTTTTTAAGGGGGAGAAAGGATTGATTAGCTATTTTTCTTCTTCCTTTTCCCTCTTCCCGTTTAGCTAATAAAAGGGGTATTGTCAGTCAACCCCGGGTGTTGGGCGGAAAGCTAGAGAAAGAACTAATGTGAGAACAAATCCCATTATAAACAGAAAACAAAAAGGAAACGACGAAATAAAAATAAAAATAAAAATAAAAATAAGAGAATTTTATTCAAAAATCCCAAGCATTTAAATCAATAAATAAGAACTCTAACGTGCTCAATAGTGTTGTAATAGGAGGCAATAAAAAATATTAAATACTGATATATTACAGAAAAAGACATCTCTCAATGAACGATATCATCATCATCATCATCTTCAAACGAGTACAACTCAACTTCTTCCCTCATACGTTTGGTATGAAGACGAGAACGCAATACTGGATTCCAGAGCTTGTCATCTTCTATACTAGACATTAGAGCGCTACTCATATCCTCTGTATGAGGCGATGTTTGTACATCGGCTTCGCAAGGAGCTGGTAGATCATGTGCATGTACTGGAGTTCCTCCTTGCATGCCCGTTTGTAGATTTTTTATTGATCCATATGATAGTTCCCGACGATCCATCATATGTGCTCCAAACACGAGATCATCTTCGTCCCGCTGAAGAGCCTGAAGCTCCTTCAACTGATGAGAACGACGGTGAGCCCATACACGCTCTTCATGAGTTGTTTCCTCCCAAAAATTGTTGTATGGTTTTGGAATGAGAGTCTCATCAATGGGAATATTGTACTTTTTGAGGATCCATTTCGCTTTTCGATATCCATCCACAACCATCATGAAGCAATCCCAAGTTTGATTAACATACCGTGCCGCAGATACTTCTTGGTACAACATGCGACGATAATACTCCTGCCAATCGGGTGGCAGTTCTCGTAGACGACGGTATGCCCAATAAGCAAAACGTTTGGAAGGACTAACTGTCCCATAGTCATACCATGATACTCGATAAGGTGTTAAACCAACTGTATTGTTTAATTTTTTTGCCAGTGGCTCCTCGTCATCATCATCATCCACTCTGCTTTCCTTTTCTTGATCAATTTGCCTTTTACCCCCACTTCTCACTTTGTTGTACGATAATATTTCTCCACTATTCGACAAATCAATTTTTCCTGTTATTTCACCCATAGAAGAAAAATCTTCCTTTGCTAAAGAATGGGAAACACGATCCACTTGGAAGACAGGCTCCATCTCCACGGGATCTAACGTATAGTATTTACCTTCTGAATTTTGTTTCTTTATTTCTGGAGGTTTGTCGAATCCCGTCGAAACAGACCTACCACGATAGCGACACTGGGGTGTGCGAAATACACGCCGAGATCCAATCCATAAAGGAGAAGAAAAAGCATACGAATAAACCGACATTGAGGAAATTCTTCTTGTTGCCGCTACTATTAATATAAGAATTAAAAAAATTAAAAAATTAAAAAAATATATATCAACAGAAATCATTCTTCATCCCCACTTAGAATACACAAATGGGTCAAAGAGAATAATAATAATAATAATAGATAACAATACTAGATAACAATTTTATACAGTCATGAGGAAATAACGATTCAAGAAAATAAATAAATAGTAAACAGAAATAAAATAAAAAAACAGCATATCCAATATAATCGTGTATTCTCTTTCCCATAGATTTTTTTTTCTTTGGGGTACTTTTATTTCCTCCCATTCCTTCATTTTTGTTTCTTGTTTTTTCTCTGTTTCAAGCAAAACCAACTATTGGGCATTTAACTACAAAGCTTCCCTCAGTTATTTTTTCTACTTTCTTTTACAGCATGGAATAGGGCACTCGACCTCGACATTGAAAGACCATCCAAAAACATGTACAGTCTCGCATCAGCAACAATTCGCTCCCCATTTTTGTTTCGTTCTTGTAATAATTTATTCAAAGAGTCTATTGGGGTATTATTATTCTCATTATTATTATTATTATTATTATTATTATTATTGTCATCATTCCCATCACATTTTGGTGAAGATATCGGAAGTAGGATAACTTCTATATCTTCATTGTCATCTAACTCCTGTATTGGATGATGGTTTACCTCCTTTTCACCATCGACAAATACCTTTACAAATTGACAACATGAATCGGTCATCCCGGGTTCATAACATAGTGCTCCCGTTACAGACATGATGCTTTCTTCGCTAGCAATATAACCTGTTTCTTCTTTAAGTTCACGTAAAGCTGCTTTTTTCACATCCTCACCAGAATCAACTAGCCCTGCAGGAAATTCCAACACCACTGCATCCACTGGAGGACGATATTGGGCGACCAAAATCAAAAAGATACTCTCAAAACGGTGTAAAAAAGCGCAAACCTCCGCGCCATTTACTTTCAATGGGTTGGCTGTGTAAGAGCATCCTTCCAGTGAAACATGAGGAGTGGTTCTCTGTACCATTTCCCAAGTACTATCATCTACGTTAAGTGCTTCATGTGCCACGTCCAAAGAAGAATTCGGACGCACAGGTCCGTATGAAACCTTGCAAAGACGCAAAAAACTTTCCTCACGCAAGACATCTATTTTTGTTCTCTTGTATTGGCTCCTCATTCCCCTGGTCCCTGGACAAAGTAAATTTGGAACTAAAAATAAGTAAAAAACTTGATAAATAACAAGCACACAAAAATTTTTAAAAAATCACAAGAGATTTCAGGCCAAACAATCTCTGCATAGTAAAAACGTGAGTGAGTGCAAATATATATAAACTAAGAAAACAAAAAAAGATGGATTCACCACAATACAATACTAATGCAGGAAAGCCTTTTGAATCCGTACTTTCATACCACCTCTATGGATATAGGGTCGATTTAGGAGTTCGTTGCAGACGAGGTTGCCAGAAAAAAAACTTAAGAACCAAATTAACTAGTTATAAAATCCCAATCAAAGAAAAAAAGGTTTGTGCTGAGCACAGCATAGCTTTTGAAATGGTGCACAAAGGAAAAGAAACCATAATATCCAGAACCCAAAAAAAAAAGGAAAAACATGGAATACATGCAATCTATTGGAATCATTATTACTACTCACGTCGCAAACAAGCAAACAAAAAAAAAAACATCATCATCACAACTTCCAAACATCGGTAGTTATCAATAAATAACAATACTAAATCATCGCAACTTTTCTATATAGAAACAATGGAAGACATTCTCTACAAGCAACCCCATAGGACGAGAAAAAAGAAAGAAAAATAATGTCTCAATACCAAAAAAAAAAAGTTAGGTCATATAGAATTTAAAGTAAAACAGAGTACATATAATCCCAAAATAAAGGTCTAATATATTTTTTATTCTGAAATTATTCATCAAATTCCTCTTCTATAGTTATCCTCTCGAACGGCAGCTGCATTCTGATGGCTGACAGCTTTGATATGAAGGTGAGAGAAATATCTTGCAATTGAAACAAAAAAAATCACGGAAGATAAAAATCATTACACGATGGGAAATATATATACAAAGACACTTTCAAAAAAAAATACGAACTGCAAAGCAAAAAAAAAGTGATCCCATTTCTCTGAAGACTTGTCTTCCTCAGTGACGTCGGAATTACAGTATACAAAGGCAATCGCGGAAGCAAAAAGGAAAAAATAATAACACATAAACACATGACACTTCCTTCAAGTAGATAAAAACGAAATGGAAACATTGGTTGCTCACGACCTTGATATTATTCTTGTTCTAAAATAATATATCCGGATTATATACACATAAGATGTATCAAAAAGAAAAAGGTATACAATTAATCATAGCAGCAAGTCAAACCACAAAAGCTTAAATGGAACACGCCTGTTCGTGCCACATATATTATTTTTTTTTCTTTCTCGTTGGATCACAAAAAATACTACACATTTATCTCTGGTTTCAATTAAAAATATGGCACCATATAGATATTCTTCGGTATTTGGTATAATAGAAAAAGTCACCATCGAGAGAAAATTAAAAAAAAAATTTATTCCTTTCTGTCATCAAACAGGAATAGAACAAAAAAAACACATCACATTTATCGACTGGTAGAACAAAGAGATGATCAAACAAACCGAGAGTTCCCATAAAAAATATGACGAACGAAAAACACAGCAACGAGCAAGAAATAATTATTAATGTTATTATTACTATCGGTATTAGCGACACCACCAAAAGCAGAAGTCCAATCCACATGACCCAGAGAATACAAGAACAATAAATGAAAAAGCGCGAACGCCTCATCCAAAAAAAAAGCAGGAAAATTCCAAAAGAAAAAAAAACCGCACAACAGTTGACCACACCAGCGCAGAAACCCGCAGAGCCCCATGCGTCTTTCCACAAAGCGGAGGTATGCCGAACAAGGCCCGGCGCCAGAAACCGAATAGAAAGGAAAGAGAAGGAAAACAAACACCATTGCAAGGCAGTGCGCTCCGACGCTCGCGGCCACCCAAACCCGCAAGGGCCAGCACACGCACACCGCCCCCAAACAGCAACAACAACAACGGCAGTCCACGACAACAGACGGCGCAACACAACGCTCCCGCGGCGGGCGAGGCGTAATACCACGCACCCTTAGGCCCGCGAGCAACCAATACCAGACCCGCTTCCGGACCCTCAAAGCCAACCGATCCCCAAGGCGCCTTTCAGCCACTGCCACGTGGATCCGCACTAGCACCCTTGGAACCTCGAGGGAATTAAGCCACCGCTGGGGAAACTTGCAAATGTTTTGTTTTGTTTCGCTTAGCGCATTCCTTCATCTAAAGAAAAAGCGGAACGACCATCGCCACCATCGTAGCGCACAGCACGTGCCATTGGGTATTGGCATGTTCAAATGCCTAAATTTAGGCACCTTCCATGTACCCGGAACACTCCGGAGAGCCTTGCAGCTCCCCAGCCAAACCTTCCGAAGTTCCAGAATGAACTCTAAGAAATTCTTCGCGATGAGAGGGATCGTTTGCGCCCACAGTGGGCAGAAGTGGTTTGAGTTGTTGCTATGGCGGCTTGTGGCCGTATCATCGTTTGCTGCTCCGCGAGCTCGCGGTCGTGATAGGATTCTGCTGTTTTCGTTGGGCCCAGGGGAGTTCGGAGCCGACCCATCTCCACTGGCAAATCGGCTCGGATAATAATGGACACACCGCCCGCGCGTGAGGAGGGAGGGATTCCGCGATGTTGATGGCCAGGGGTGGCAAAACCACGCACATCAAGCTCAGACGTTTTTGCCTCACTGAGAAGACAGAAGGCCACACTCTCATCGTGGAGGAGCTTGCGGAGAGCCAATCGCTTGGCTTGGGTCAACCAAGCCGGGTCCCATTGCATTCCGCGAAACGTCGGGCCCGGACTCCCCCCCACACCCGCACTCAACAGTAACACTCTGTGAGTGATGCTGCCGACGGAACGTTCGCAGATGCCCCTGGACCGACTAGGATGAAATTTTGTCCAAGCTAGACGCGGCTAGCCCTGTGCTTTGCGATGCCGTAGCCATATAAAGTGCCTGCCCCCTGCCTCTGCCGAAGTGAAGTGCAGGCGCTCGGCTTCCCCCGAATAAAAGTGGCCCGGGCCTTGGCACCACGAAGAGGCGGCCAGCATCACCAAGGAGCGTTGGAAAATAGTCACGCCCAAACTTTCTAACAAGAACTTGGTTACTGATGTGTTCTCTCCGTGTTCGAAGCAGCCATTATCACATTCCTGGCCCTAGTTAAACCCCGGAAGAAGGCCCCCAAACACTGAGCCGTACCGGCCTGTGACGTTAACCATCCCCCCCCGCGACGGTCATCGAACACACCCTCGCTGCCCACATGGGGAAAGCTACAAAGCACCAAGTGAACCCATAGCCGCCAGGACTTGGACCGAGAACACTAAGCCCACAATAAACCGCCGCAATTTAAACCCCTATACCCGTATGGCTCTATGATGCCGCACGGCTGCCGCGTTCGCGAACTATGTCCAGATGTATGGCACTATAGATCACAGTAAAGCCTCTTTTCTGCCTGTCTATCAGATATGTTTTAGAGTACCTACACGCTGCTGCGTGCCTCGAGTGCGGGAGAAAAAATCACCATCTTTATCCCCTTCTTGTGATTGAGAATCGCATTGGTTGAACCCAAGAACTCTTGTGGAGTCTCGGTCTGTATCTTTGAAATGCTGAATTAAAAAGGTGGTATGCAACCTGTCTCTGCACGTCTATGTGCGTTTAATTGTTCGAGGCGCAGCCTAGTTCGTATGAAGAAAGTAGAATTAGAAGCCCAATGGGCACCCCCAACCTCCAACTCGTGGCAGGCATCCCCTGCCACACCACACGAAGAAGGCAAATCTGGCAACAAATGATGAGATGACTAGAAACTAAATCCAGCTAATTACCGAGCAAAGCATGCTTCAGGTAGCTTCAAATTCGTCCAGGCATAAGTCTACCCCTTCGGAGCGCAATTGCACCTCAGCATGGTAGATGCTCCGATGTCTCCTAGAGAAATCTGCCGGCATTCACTTCCGGAAAGCGGGGTGGTGCGGTAAATCCCTTGCCGAAGAACGGTTCAAAAGGATTGCCTCACACCGGAGCCACCATTATCACCATCGCTGTCATCCCCAGTGTTGTTGCAGAGCTTTTTCTCCGAGGGTTTTTAACTCGTCATGGCCGAAATTTTTTCTTTCTTTTCCAACGTACCCATCATCCCGCTACGCTTGTAGCGTCGGCAAAATATGAAGGTTGGTTTTCTTCCACCACCCCATCCATACGATGATTTAAAACCACATCTCCGAGCAGCGTTAAAAAGGCTCAGACTCCGTTGGTTCCGTGACCTTCCGAGGAACGGCTGCGCTTCCTCAGCGAACGACCCTTCACCTTCTCCGCCTCCGGCCTGCGGGAACAAGAGGAGGAGCTCGAAACCAATAAAATAGAATCCATTAAACTAGAAAACAATAAACTACGGCTTCGATCACCCTCCAGAGGCGGTGCCGCAGACTCTGTTACAGGAAGTGTGGGGCAGGGGCCGTCGAGCTGGAATAGCTCGCACAGCATCTTCGCGAGTTCCCTGCTAAAGAATACTGCTGGTTTTTCCAGCGAGGGTATACCGTGCTTGGATCGAAGTGCTTCGAGGCCAGGGCACAGTAGAAGGTGAGCCGGGGTCTCCTCGCATACATGAGACTTAAACCAGGACAGGTGGTTCTACTTCATCTCATGCAGGTCGTGTTTCTTCCATAGATGGACGCGAAGTGTGTCTTTTGTGGCGAAAGTCGCGGGGCAGTGGGGGCATTGAAGCGTCTTCGTCACAATGGCATTTGTCTTCTCCTCTTGTCCGTCTTCAAACTCCACTCCAACCCCGTGCGTTGGGTGTTGCCTTTGCACGTGGTAGGTGAGCTCGGTTCGACTGGCATACGTCTTGTCGCATGCGTCACATCTAAATCTATGGGTACTCGCATCGGTTTGTGGTGGCTTGGTCGCATTATCATTGCGTTTTGCCTTTTTATGCGACCGTAGTGCGTCTTGTCTGAAGAACTGCAGTTCACATTCGTCGCATGGCCATATGCTTTGCTCTGGTTGTAGGCGTCTTCTCTTTGGTGGTGCGGAGCGGGGCTCAATTTCAGGTGTCTGTTCGTCGGGGTGAGCTCCGCGCATTTGCCTGTTTAACCAGGTATACGCATATGATTTGTCGCAAAATGGCCACTTCTTACGCCCAGCGTCCAGCACGGTGTTCGCATCATCTGATTCTGATTCTTTGCGGGAGGGGATCTGTACCGTCTGCTGCCTACAAACGTTGGGGGGAAGCAGCGGCTCGGGTTTCCCCGGATGACGTGCTCTTACGTGACGCAATGCCCACCGCACATGGTGCTTACTTTCCCGGTACGGACGGTAGAGGCGGTTTGTGGCCGGATCAACTACGAATGTTATGGCGTTTACTTTGCTGGGTTTTTCTGGGAGCCTTGGTTCGGGTCGATCTGGGTGCGCAATTAGTGCTTAGAGAGGCAGTGCGGTACATAACTCTTGATACGGTAAGGGTACTGGTATATTCCTCTCTTCCCACCGGCTGAAACCTTCTTCCCGTTTGGAAAGTGCCCAGCAATAATCCGTAGCTGGGAGGTGTCGGGAAGCTGAAGAGTTAGCAAGGCCATCTCTAAACCACCCTCCGCCCTACGCGGGCCAGCAATAATGCCGATCCCATCCTGAACAAGAATCGAGACCCCTCCTCCTTTGGACGACCTAGCCAAACCAAAGTGAGAGTAGGAGGAAAGGTTAAAGGCCTCGCATTCCGGCGCGGAAAAGTGCGTTTCAACTAGGACAGACCACGCAACACGCTCCTCCTTCAGCCACTTCTCCGACGGGATCCTTTTCGCCTGCGTGAGCCCCCCCACATTCCACTGGGCTCCCCGCAGGATCGGTCCCGGATTCAGTTCTACATCACCGCACGGTTGGAGAAGCTTCCAAAAGTGAATCCTCAGTGCGAGTGATGGCGCTGCACGCAGGGACGCGTAGCTGTGGAGCAGTTCTAACCTTCGTTTTGTTCCAGGCCCCAAACACAGCGCTACCCCAGACCTGCCTGCCGACGGCGAAAGCCTTTAACCGCACCCTAGGCACGGTCGCAGGCTCCTGGCTTCCCCTCGGAGAGGGCACTGGTCCCTGGCACCACGCAGCGGCGGTCGACTTCACCAGGGGAAATCTACGGGAATTCCGCCTACACGGGGAAATGGCAGGTGCAGACGCATATGCTGGGATTTATCGGGTTTTTATCTCTTGTTGGATGGGGTGCGGAAAGAAAGTTCTTTAAATAGACTTCTGCCGCTGGGAGGAAATCTATTAATTTGATCACGTTGCACTCTCACTGCTGCCAAAAAAAAAAGAGTTAAATTCTCTTTTTTTAACAACTGCGCGTGCACCACGTGTGGTTTCTGTTCGTCTTTGCCTCCCCTGCTTTCGTTATTCATCGCACAAGAGCCCATGAATTGATGCCAAGTATGTTGACAAGCTGCTTTCTTTCCTCATCTCCTTGATCTGTGATGGTTGTCCGGGTACGTGGGCCACCAAAGTTTCAGTTCAGTATAGGGATGAGACTTTTATGGCTGTCAGGAGTAACAAATCCTTGGAGAACTCATACGGGGTGTATGTGTGTGAAACTTGGAAAGAATAAGCTCTCTGAGGGAAATGGTGATGTAAGTGCGGGTTTGCGAGCCATGCGAGTATGTTAACAGATGCTGTCCCAAGTGTCCGCAAGGACTTCCCAGGTGCAGAGAAATTCAATTTTGGAAATCTATATAGCAAAGCTGCCAGCGACCTTTTTGGATAGGTAAAACTTCTTCCTTTACTCTTCCGCTTGCCAGGAAGTCTTTCGAAGCAAGGTGTTAAAAGAAGTCGATGGTAATTCTTTGCTTTGGAATCCTCGTTCTGTTATCTGATGCGGCGAACCAAAACTGCTAGCGATTTTTGTGCGGCATCGTACCCCACTTGTAGGGCGCAACCTTTTTGCCGGATGTCATGCATTGGACTTCCAATACACCCCACACGTACCCAGTATTATCTTATGGGCTTGTTCTCTTCACGCCCTCTGTTTCTTAACCCCTTAGCCTTGAGTGTCGCAACCAACCCCACTCGGAAAGTAGAAGATTTGTTTCTAAACTTTGGGAGCGGAGGGTGAGAAGGTAAGGATTGCTGAAGTTACACGTTTTGGATGGCCACCGCCAGCGGTAAACATGAATTTGCATTACCCAGAGTTAATTTTATTCCTTCCCTATTTTTCGTTCGTAGAAGCCAAGTTTTTTTGTGTTTTTTGGAAAAAAGAAAATTAGGTAGCATCATGGTATAATTTCGTAATTTTATACTAAATATTCGTAAGTAAGATTTCGAAGATGCCACATCACAAGAAGGGCGACTGGTGCCCATTGGCCCTTCTCAGTGGCAACTGGTTTGGCAGCAGCCAAACGACTCCATACAGGAGAATGTGTCGTACCAGGTGTCTGTGCGGATGAATTCAGCGACCACTTGCCAATTGACCGTCCACAGTGTGCAAGTGAAGCGTGCCATTAATACTCTATTAATGCTGGTGTCGGATAAAAGGGTGGGTGATTGGAGTAATTTGCCTTTTTCTTGCACAGAGGTTCTCTTGGAGGGCCGCCGACTTAACGAGCAGTTTCGCAGGTTTCCTCCAAGGCTGCATTTTATAAGTGGCGGGAGAGCATGCAAACGGAGATGGCGGCGACCGCTTAACAAATAGCAGACGTGATGTTCAGCAGTTTGGCACCGATGAAGCGAGAAAAAGAAACCTTGCATAATAACCAAATCATTGTGGACAACACGACTCTCCAAAATATAGTGCAGATGACGGAGGAGCGCGCACCCTATTGATGCGCAACAAGTGCGACAGCAAGCGGATGATCAGGCAAGGGTAAGAGGTGCTGAAGTAAAAGAACTCTTTCAACATAAAGGCATATGACTTGGAGAGGAACTCTGGCACTGCGCGATTCTGAGGAAGTCCCTTTTTGAACAACGCTTCCAATCCAAATTGGAAAAGCCAGGGGAGAACATACTTCCCTCCAAGTGAAAGTGGATAACTGGGATGCCCTGAATGCCTTTCTAGCCAATACGGCAACAGATGTCAAGAACATTCGGTCCAGTCAGCCTTCAGCAGACGCCTTTTTTATGGTGGCGATTGGTCAGAACACCAATTTGCAGGAGAAACATGAAAGGACGGCTTTCAACACTGGGAAACAACCCCTCCAGATAAGCAATGGTCAAAGGACAATGTTTGGTTTAGTGGAAAAGCTGTCTGCACAGGCAGTGTGCCACCATACAATTATCACGTCGCAGGGAACACAGAAGAAGACACAGGACTCGCAAGATGGTAAGGAGATACCCCATGCTTGTTTAGAGGATGATCCCTTTGGAAGAGTCGAGTCCCGGGGTTTTCCTGCGTTGGACGGTTGCGATGGTCACATTTGGCAACGCCATTGCCAGGGTATGGATTCGCCAGAGTTTTCCGAGTTTTTGAGGAAGTTGCTCCTCAACGGTAACAGTTCTTTGTATAAAGAGTATCGGATAGCCTTTCATGAATTGCATGAAAGGCTTAATTGCGCTATTGCTTTCCCCACGCACTTTAATGACAGGGCAAACATTGGGAAAAGTGGTTAGCAGCGAGGCTTTATTACAGGGTGTATTCTGGACGGGTCGGGTTTGTCTCGGAAACGGATTTTCTGGATACTTTCCTTCTGGAGGAAAGAAAATTTTCGACTTCTGATAAAGCCACAAAAGCAGCAGCCGCGTCCAAGCGGAAGTCAACCAGTACATCAAATTGTTTTAATTGCGGACAATCCGGGCACGTACTGGCAACTTGTCTCACACGTTTTGGGAGGTAACACTCCCGACACAGTCCCACGTCCAAATTATATGGCCCAGAACGGAACAGGATGCTTCAAAGGCGATTATGCCTCCGCCCGTGGTATCCGGCAAAGGCCGACCCACTTCTATGAGTGGCGACGGTGCTCGATGCGTTCCTCAGTGGGTGCCGACGCCGGTCGGCGAATGAGGATACTTGGCAGGCGGTGCCGGTGACGGCGGCAGACATAAGCCGTCTATTTCCGAAGGCGCCTAAATGGCAAGGGGCCACGGTATTGTGGTTGGCGTTGGTGACGGCCAGACGCTGGATGGAGATAACGGGGTTTCTGAGGAAGAATATCTTCCCGCATAAGGACGGGACAGTGGTCCTTGATGTTGCAGCAGCGCCAAAGAGAGCAAAGACGATGTCGTTCTGATCGCTGCGCGTGACTCTACGGTTATAGGGGCCGGATTCGCGCAACAAGAGGGAAAGGTTTGTTGGGGGAAAGTCCCACCGACACGTCCAGGAAACACCGCAGTGGGAAGACATGGTGGTTGGAGGCTCGAAAGTGTTTGTTTCTCGTGCTCTGCACGCCGCAGCTATATCGGCGATACCGCCTTTTTCCTATTATATGTTTTTAAAATTATAGTTCGGAGAGGATTAAGCGCGTTGAATTGGGGTAACGTCGTCCTAGGGGGCAAAGCGCCGGCACCCCCATCCGCGGAACGCGCGGGAGGGCGATTGCTGGCACTGCTGAAGGCCAGTGTGCCCAGGGCGAGTGCACCAGAGCCTTGGGAATTTCCCACCGCATTGGCCACGGACGCGTCCACGCATGGTTTGGGAGCGTTTCTCTTTCGGTTGGGTGTGTGTGTGTTAATTGCGGGATTAAGGTGGGCAGAAGGCACGCCTTTGATCATGCAAGCCGAGGCTCTTGAAGTCCTTCTGGCACTCACGGCCTTCCACCCACACATCAGGAACCCGATTCGAATTATGATCGATAATATGTCGTTGCTGGGCGCAGTTAGGGAGGGAATGTCTAAATCTGATGCATTTCCGGTGGGGTTAAAAGAAGTGGAAAACCTGCTTGCCAGCCGCGGGGTCTTCGCAGATTTCAGTTATATACAATCAGGAAATAATATCCCGGACAAGCCTTCTCGGGGAATCACGATCACAGACTACGATGTGACGAAGGGGCAAAACTTGCGAAGTGGAGGCGGGGACCCGTGGCTTGAAAAGCTTGAACCAAAATGTGCCTGTGTGCTTCCCGCACTTCGCAGGGATGCTTGCCTTAATTTATGTTCAATAATATTGTTTTAGTTGCACATGTTATGGGAAAAAAATGTAAAGAAACTTCACCAGTCATGAACAAAGGATAAATACGTGAATGGTATCTAAAACAAGTTTGCCTTTTCTCATTATTCTTTTGTATTCCACTTTGCTTTTTTAAGACAAGGTCGCCCTCCTGCGGGAATCAAAAGAAGGAAATGCATTACGCATACTTCTTATGAGGCTATGTGGGGCTCGGTGGTGGAGATGGAATGTGTTTTCACTGAACCCTCCCATGGGTGGAAATTCAAGTCCTGCTGGCGTGAGCCACCGCCCGTGCACGTCCTGGGGGCAGTCTTCGTTCAGCACGCCGCCACATTCCTCAGCGCAAAGGCCACGTCGAATCCTAGCCAACTCTCCAAACAGACACAATAGACTCGTTTTACCCGAATAAATGTGGCCCTTGGCCATGGATGCGCCGTGGTGACTAGCCACGGCCCTCCTGTTTGAGGGATGCATAGCCGCAATGGCTCGAGAACACTTTGTATGCATGATGGGCTCTCGCCAAAAAGCATGGACCACAGATAGTGAGGAGAAACGCCTCTGCCCCGCGTCTGTCTTTTCCTTTTTTTGTTTAGCGCATTCCTTCATCTAAAGAAAAAGCGGAACGACCATCGCCACCATCGTAGCGCACAGCACGTGCCATTGGGTATTGGCATGTTCAAATGCCTAAATTTAGGCACCTTCCATGTACCCGGAACACTCCGGAGAGCCTTGCAGCTCCCCAGCCAAACCTTCCGAAGTTCCAGAATGAACTCTAAGAAATTCTTCGCGATGAGAGGGATCGTTTGCGCCCACAGTGGGCAGAAGTGGTTTGAGTTGTTGCTACGGCGGCTTGTGGCCGTATCATCGTTTGCTGCTCCGCGAGCTCGCGGTCGTGATAGGATTCTGCTGTTTTCGTTGGGCCCAGGGGAGTTCGGAGCCGACCCATCTCCACTGGCAAATCGGCTCGGATAATAATGGACACACCGCCCGCGCGTGAGGAGGGAGGGATTCCGCGATGTTGATGGCCAGGGGTGGCAAAACCACGCACATCAAGCTCAGACGTTTTTGCCTCACTGAGAAGACAGAAGGCCACACTCTCATCGTGGAGGAGCTTGCGGAGAGCCGATCGCTTGGCTTGGGTCAACCAAGCCGGGTCCCATTGCATTCCGCGAAACGTCGGGCCCGGACTCCCCCCCACACCCGCACTCAACAGTAACACTGTGTGAGTGATGCTGCCGACGGAACGTTCGCAGATGCCCCTGGACCGACTAGGATGAAATTTTGTCCAAGCTAGACGCGGCTAGCCCTGTGCTTTGCGATGCCGTAGCCATATAAAGTGCCTGTCCCCTGCCTCTGCCGAAGTGAAGTGCAGGCGCTCGGCTTCCCCCGAATAAAAGTGGCCCGGGCCTTGGTGGAACGATTTGGCAAACACTAAACCAAGGTTTGGAGATATATTCACATATGCCTGCAGAAGAAATGGCCATAGCTTTCAATTGTTACGTCTTAGGGTATCGATGATTTTCATCGCACCAGAGGTTTTGCACAATTTAAACTGCATTCAGGCATTCGAGGAGTAAGTAGCGCAACCTTTTCTATAGAGCACTTATTGTCAATGTTGTGATGGGCTTGGCCTGTGGCAACTTGGACTGCCGCCGTGTGCTACGCAGTTGGTGGTCAGTAGCTTCTTTTTTTTTTTTCAGCACATGGTGTCCTTTGTTGCGAGATAATTTTGCATCAGGGAAACACTTCTACAAAAGAAAGCGCTTGCAATTATTTCTTTTTGTGGGTGTATGCGTTTCTCTGGATTAAATAGTTTACAGCGGCGCAGTCGGTCGGCAAAGCCATCAGAACAGGCTTACAGTGGTTACGCCACTATTTTTCGGAGGTTGGCGCTCCGACAAAGAGAGTTTTGCAGCTTCAGGTGTTGGAAACCCCGCTTCTGGGGCAGTTCGATGAAAATATGGGAAAACCCTTGGCGACCGCTCTGGTGTAGGTCGCGTAGTCGGCCCGTTTGTTTGTCTAACCTGCGGTTGGCCAGCGGTTCGTCCTCAAAGCCCAGACTCCCAGCAAATGGGTCGTCCAAAACGAGCGAGCTCACTGTGGACTAGTTGCTTCTCTGCTGCGTTGTGTGAATGCTCATGTCGAAAGGCCGGCCTCCACACAGGGTGTGGCGAATGGTGCCTAAACGTATGCTACTGAGTTTTTCTTTAGTTAACTCACAAAGGGATAGCGTTGGTAGGTCAATAAACTATAATTTGGGACCCCCCTCTTCAGTGCATATGCGCTGGGTCGTGTCGCCTGTCTGTCGTTTTCCCTTCACACTGGCGAAGCTGGCTTCCTCTACCCGGCGCCAGGGGTTAGTATCCACGCTTGTTGGGAAGCTAAAAGCCAACGCCGTGCCAGCACAGTTAAACTCGCTTTCCGGCTCCAAACATAGGGTTAACACGCATGGCCCCGGAGCACCCATACGATCAGGCAACGGTTTCTCGCAGCGGACCTCCGAGCACAAAAGCTCACAAACGTCCGTCCAACCCAGTGAACTCGTTCGGGGTGAAGGGCGCCAGCGCTTCAGTGTGTCAATATCGAATAATGTCCACCTGGTTGAAACATCATTTTGTATCTTTCACTACCTTGGCTGTGTCAGTACTCTTTCCAAAGGGACGGGAAGCATTGCTTTATAGGCGCATAACCGGAAATAGAATGCACGCCTAGAGTAGAGCCGTGATTTAGTAGACCCGATACGGGTATATAATTTTAACTACGCATAAACTACACGGGCCAACGAAGAGCATCGCCGGATGACCGCGTGTAGTTGCGAAATGGTTCCACTCGAAAATTAATGAAGGCATATATCATCTTTCAGCTCATTGTTTCTTCTCCGAAATGTTTATAACAAATATCTTCTGGCACAGAGCGCCAAGGCTGCGCCAATTGTGATAAATGCTGCGCGATTTGGTGTTCTGTACAATCTGTTTTGCTTATTGACCCATTTTTTTGTAATGCTAATAAAGGGGGTTGGCCGTGAGTTCCGATGGGCGGTTGTTTCTACCAACCGCAAAGCGAGGGTACATCAACCGCTGTGAAGCAAATAGCTTGCGCACCATTATGCGCGATGGCTGCTGGAGCCATATGGCATAAGTTGCTCCTGCGTTCCTTTGTGTTTCCGCGGGGATAAAAAATGATAGTTGTATGGCCAAACCAGTCGATGTGGGGCAATCGGCGCCAAACACCGCAGAACTATCCCAACTGCGGTGGCGGGGTTTAAGAAATGCATCTGTATTGAACCCCATGTTTTTTGAGCGGGGGCCCTTTCACGCCAGCCGCGTGCATTTCAAACGGAAACTCAGACTCAACGGTGGTTTTGGAAGCACCGTCAAAAATCTACGCGTTGCTGTGCCCTGTTTGGGGTCGTTGTGCGCCCAAATTGGGTTCTGTGAGATGGCTCTGTTGCTTTTGTTTTTTTTCTACGGGGGCGTTTGGGCCACCTAAATGTGTTATGAAAAAGCGACGTCCCCATCTTTGTGGTGCTTTTGGCTTTTCCGCCGCGCGCCCGACCCAATAAACGAAAAGAAAAGACGCAAGAATGCCCGCAAGCACCGGAAATGGGGAGTTTACGCCCTTGGCTTCCCTAAGAGGCGGGCCGCGGATTATTGGTTGTCAGAAACCCGTTTATAATATGCACCGAGGTGGAATGGCTTTTCTGCGGGGTGTTTTTGGCCAACGGGTCGCCTTGGTAAATATTGGGGATCTGGCGCGTAAATGGGCTCACGCGGACCTTGCCCAATATGAAAGGAGCGGGCGTCACGTTTTTTTCCTTTTTTTGCCTTTGCTTGTCTCATTAATTGCGGTGGGAATAACTTGTGCACGTGTGGGCGGCCGTGTTTTCGTACGGTTTTGGCAGCCAGCGCGCGATGTTGGCTGTAAGGCGGGTCGTGCGTCGGGAACATTGCGTGGGCGCGTGGTGGCCCTATGGTCATGGTTCGGGTTTGCTGGCGGAGGGGTCGTCAGCGTTCATGTCATCTGTGGCGCCTGAAACTCCGTTCGGAGGAGGTCGGGTTGGGGAGTGGTTTGCGCATAAGGTGCGCCAAAAATATTTCCAAACGAGCAATTGGCAATCACTGAAGAAAGCAATTTTGCTATAAGAAGCAGCTTGGTTTTTTTTTCTTTGCCGACGTTTGCTGCCCCGGAGGTCGGCAAAGTTTTGGAAAAAGGAAGGCAGCAACAACAACAATAACATTGGGAATGGGCTGTCTGGTTTTGTTTTTTGCAGTTGGCCATTTGAGGGAGAGGGGGGAGCTTTCACGCACATTTTCATTTCCTCGCGTGATTGTTGCTTCCCTGGCTCTATTTCTTTGATTTTTTTTTCCCTCAATGAGTGCCGTTATTAGTTGGGTGTGTGGGGCTTCGCCTTGGTTGCCGGCGCTGCTCTTTATAGCTTTGAAGAAAAACAGAAAAAAAAAACGAAGAGAAGCCTAAAAAAACATAGACCCGAAGAAAAAAAGAAAGCTGATGAGATGGGAAAAAACAGCCAACTTGGGGAATCGAACAACTGCCCAAAAACTTTCTCATTTCACCATTTTACAATCCAACCAAAAGAAAAAAGACGCCGCCCTTTGGGGATCCCATCTCAAGGAAATCACTACAGCAAGAGTATACTCACGAAATGTTCTAGACCCCAGATTGAAGAAATGACCGCTCGGGGGCGCCCAGGCCTACGGTTACTTCAAGCCACTATGTTTGTGTTGACCGTGGCCGCCGTCGCCGCCGTTTTCGCTTACTCGTCGCTTTTCTTTCTTTTCCCTTTCGCAGCTTTCCCCGGGTAGAGCATCTTCAAATGCACGGTCAAATCTTAAAAAGTTTCCTGTTTTTTTTTCGAGTGTATGCGACAAGAATGGTCCACCTCCCCTCCTTTTATATACGTAAGCCATGTCTCTGGAATTTGGGAAAATTGTATCTTAATTTTGTGATCCGCATATGCAATATTTAGGCAGCGCCGGTGTTGAGAGTTTATTCGGTAGGAAAAGATAAGAAAAGTGTGCTCGTTACTTGTGGGTAAGGGGTTCTATTGGCCACAAATTCTCGACCGACGCGTGTGGATACTGATGGTCTACGTGTTTGAAAGCGGTCGAGGTGTTCATTCAGCAAAAGGACTCCGCAATGTTTCACCCTTGTTATCAGCATGTGGGAGAACCGGATTTCATCTTTGACATCGATGGCTACTGGAGGCTCGATAAAAATGGTATGTTAATAATCAATGCGGTCGCAGGTCCAAAAGATTTTTGAAGAATTACGGAATTCACTTTGATGTCGTTCCGGACGCCTCCAAAGGAAGTGTTTCTCCAAGGTTTTAATGAGTCAAGGCAGACGTTAATTTCTGAATTGTCTGTTTTGGAACGGCGCGGGTTTCAGTTACTTAGGGATTGTAAAAATGCCGGGGCTAGTTACGCACCCCAAGCGGCCGCCATTCAAAGCACAGCTTACGAGCCAGCACGGTTTTTTCAAGCCGAACTTCGTCAAGTACACGCAACCATTGCTAAAATGAGAGCGGGGAAGGGGAAGGAGCGCCCAGCCCCGGTCAGTGGCAGCTCATGGCCAATAAGCGTAAAGCGGGCTAGAACGGGCGCGCGGACAACAGAAGGCAGGGCGACGCATTCCTCTTTCGAGCGAGGGGCGCTAAATTGGCATCCGGTACGGTCGAGGGACGGCCCTCCGCCGACGCAAGGAGCGTCCACACCAGCGTCAAAGAAAATGATGCACCATTATCGGTCAGAAAATGCGGAAGAAGGAAATAAAGAGGCACAAGGTTCGCAGGCGTTGCGTGGAGCACGGTGGGTCCGGAGGAGGGCAATGGGTAAAATCCCGGAAAAACCGGAGGCGAAGAGTTACGGACATTTGAAGGTGTCGTAGGGTGCGTGATGGGGGCCTCCGATGAAGACACGTCGGAGGCATATCATATTGTTTTCCCTGTTCCTGTAAAGGAGGGGGGCGCCTGCACGGAGGCATGGGATAATTTCTCCGACTGGGCGATTATGGTGCGCGTAACTGGCATGTCGGGCTTCATGTTGATGTTTGGCTAAGAAGGGTGTAAAAAATTGAGAATATTGAAAATTGTTAAGGGTAACGCAGGGGTGGGATGTCAGGCCTTTGCTGATGCTATGGGGGCTAAAGGGCTGTCAAATGACCCAAATATTCATGCTTTAATTTTTTTTCCTTCTTTTTTTTTCTCAAACTTACCCATTATGCCGCTACGCATGTAGCACCACCAAACTACAAAGGTTGTATTGCTCAACCTATCATTCTATGCGATGATGTCGAACCACATCACCGAGCAGCGTTTAAAGGGGCTTCTCCAACGGGATCCTTTTCGCCTGCGTGAGCCCCCCCACATTCCACTGGGTTCCCCGCAGGATCGGTCCCGGATTCAGTTCCACATCACCGCACAGTTGGAGAAGCTTCCAAAAGTGAATCCTCAGTGCGAGTGATGGCGCTGCACGCAGGGACGCGTAGCTGTGGAGCAGTTCTGACCTTCGTTTTGTTCCAGGCCCCAAACACAGCGCTACCCCAGACCTGCCTGCCGACGCCAAGGGCCATTAACGGCACCTTTGGCACGGTCGCAGGCTCCTGGCTTCCCCTCGTAGTGGGTACTGGTCCCTGGCACCACGCAGAGCTGTCTAATGAACCATAAATTCATGCTTTAAAAGATACAAAGAAAACGACCGCACGTCCTCTTCCTCCACAGAAGGCGCGTTACTGTGGCTGTGGTTGCATTGGCCATTGTTTTGCAACGTGTGAGGTCCAATGAAAAAGAAAAGATCCCTCAAAAAACATGAGGTGGACCCAGAAAAAATGAATTCCGGGGTCAATATCGAGAGTGGAGCGGGAAGTGTGGAGGAGACCGGGCCAAAACGTGGAGCAAACACCGGTGGGAGAGTTTTTATTCGCGGATTTTGGCACAACATTAAATTAGGTAACGTTGATTCAAGCACCGTCAAAAAATCCGTATATCGTGGCATTGGAAAAAAAAGCAAAGAAAGTTGCAGGGAAAATGCGGGCGAACACCACAGAGGCAAACAATCTCCATAATGAAGACATTTTGTGAGTTCACAAAACGGCACCGGCTCGTAACAGGGAAAGGGAGCATTTTCCTCTTCATAACAAGTCTCCAATTGGGGAAGGGCAGTGCGACACAGTACGCCCGCACTCTTCCGCTAATGCTTAGCGCGGGTCACGCAAAGGCGCGGATGGTTTCCCGCGGGCCTTAAAAAAAGGGCAGCAGCAAGCCCAATAAGGCAGGAACGGCCAACGCAACGAGGGGAACTCCATTCAATAATGGCAACGTTGTCGCTGGAAGGTGGTCGGGTAGCGCTACGACTAGTGGGATAGCCACCAGCGGGTGGGGAGGAATAAACCTGCTGGGGAAACGGCGCTTTCTCTCCCGTCAGCGAAACCCAAAGGCCTTAATAAGAGCTTTGTCGGTGCCCCCCAAAACATTAAGAGACGACCAATGTATGACCGCCAAGTTTTTTTGAAGCCGGAGAAGGCGCACAAATAAGAGAAAGCTTGTTAAAGGGCCTCCGAGAAAACGAAAGGTTAACGACCCTCACGGCAAGAGGGATGAAAAAGAAACCTTCCCTCCAAAAGAATTGCCGACACACGCGGCACTTGTGAGGGACGCGTCCCTGCACAGTTGGGGCGCTTGAGCTTTTAAAGATTCTGGTATGGTGCCGGCGGGGGGAGGAAGAGGGGAGAATCGCTCTACGGGGTCATCCGGGCAGACGCAAGAGTCGTGCAGTTGTTGCCGCGGGCTTTCAAGGCCTTTTTTTTTGGATGTGCCCACATTTGCCTGGGCAGCACGGCCTTCATGCAGGTAACGCGAAAATGGAAAACACATTCCAAGGCTCTGGTCGGAGAACCGCCCGGGATCGGCGAAATCTTTCCCAAAGAAGGAATGGAGGTAACGTGGGGCTATTCGGCCTCAGAAGATAGTCCGGCGGATGGTTTTTCAAAGGAAAAGCTGGCCACACAAAAAGGCTTGGTGAGAGCCGCGGAAATTTCGGGATGGGTGGCGCGGGGGGCGTGTTGGGGCGCGGCATTCGCGCGCCCGTCCCAAGTCTGCTTCTGCAGAATGCCGATGAAACGCGGGCGGGCGTGGCGGCCTTATCGGTGTTCGTCTTCGTTTTTGTGCGGGGCCCTTCTTTGTTCTCTTCCCGCCTTCCGGGTGGTGGGCGCTCCTCGGCTCTCATTCCCGCGGGCGGGGCTGGTCAGGGCCGGCGCCCCCTTCCACATCCATGGGGTCGTCTTTTGGGGCCGGCGCGCGGGGAGAGCGACCTCCCCCGTCCATTTTTACGGCCGCTTGCTGGCGACGGCGCGGGTGGGTTGACCTGGCTTCGGGCTGCCCAAGCCCGGAGGGCAGAGGGTGGCGGGCGAACGGAGGGTGTTCCCGAGCTTTTTTTCGAAATTGTGGATCGTGGCTTCCTCTTCCGGCGCTCGTGTCCTCGAGCTTGTGTTCCCCCGCGGTTGTGTTCGTACCGCTTCTGTGGTCTTCGTTTTCTGTCCTTTGATTTTATAACTTTTTATCTGGGCTCCTAAAATTTTATTATGCCTATTTAACTATGTCTATTTGTGTGTTTATTTTCCTGTTTTCCTTTTTATTATTGCTATTATTCAGCGGTTCCAATAATCAGCGGTAAATTGACGAAGTTTGGTGTTTTTTGTGATGATGCATTTCCCACCCTGTTTCTTGCTCTTCTGTTAATTGAATGAGATTCCTTTCTTTTTTTTATTTTCTTTTATTAGGTTTAAAAGAGGGTGACGATGCAGTTGTTGTTCCGGTTTATTAGTTTCTACAGTTTCTTAGCATCTGTTCTTCTTTTGGCAGCTGCAGAACATCCAATTTCCTATCCAGTTCAGTGGGAAAATGTGGCTTCAAATCTATCTGATTCGCGTAATCTGGAATCTCCTTACCTTGGCGAATGCATATGTGACTTGACATGGGGTTCATGTGACCCCAATTGCTGTTGTGATAGTGATTGTACGGTTGAAGAGAAGAATATCTTTTCATTTTGTCTTCAGGAGACTGTGGGTCTCCCTCCGTTAAAGTATTGCTATAACGAAAAACAAAATAAAAAAGCTACTCAGACTAATCGCCCGTATCTTCATAGAATTAACCGAGGCCATAGAGCTGTTTGTATTGTTAGGTCTAACAGTATAAAAGACCTAATTCCTTTTTTTGCTGTTCCAAAGGATGTACCAAAGCCCATCCCGAAAGAATCTAGAGATTGGATTGGACTGAAAGAATCAAAGGGATACGTTGTAAACGGTGATTTATTACTAATGAAGCGTATAGAGGTCGGTACATCAAATTACGAAATGAGAAGTATGGGTTTGTTTCGTATTCCATCGGCGCGTCAGGATGGATACTGTACTTCACAAGGAAGACGTGTGAGATTTATGAATCCCATAGAGGTTACCTCTTGTGTATTAGCAGGAAAAGATATTTGTATGCTTTTTCCTACTGTCGGATATGAAAGCTTATTTTTGGCAGACCCCGGATATTCCTCTTCCCAGAGTTTTATACCTATCCGATTAAGGATTTTTAATGATACATCTGGTGAATTGCTTACTCAAGTTGATTCGAATTCAAAAATTCCTGAAGAATACCAATCAGTCACGAACGGTAATATTTGTGAAAATGGTGTTGTTCAAGTCCGAAATTCATTGGTTTACAATTCTAACAGCAAAGGACTTTCATTGATGAGTGCAACGACAGATTTATACATTCGTGATATAAGTGCAGAAAAAATTGCCTCTATGTTTTTCGAAATAAAATTTTCTCGCTCAGGTGTTGTGCCCCCATCAAATTATTTTTCTGGCACTCCGGGTTATTCCGAAGGATCACGTATGCGGGCGGGTACTCTCGTGGAGGAGAATGGTAAATCAGCCATTGCAGAATGGGTTTCCGGATTTTCCGTTCCAAGTGGTGGGCGGTCTTGCTATAAAAATAACTATCGTAGTGTACCTTTTCTATATAACGTATTGAACAGTGGTTGCACAATTCCATTTTCTGAATTGGAATTGCGTAATATATGCTCAGGAACTGGAACTGGTACACTACTTCGCTCCATTCTTGGGTTAAATACAGAATCTCCTTTAGAGTTTAATGAGATAACAAGGCCCATTAGCCATGTGGCCCGTACAAATGATGCACTAAACAATGATACTGCAAGTTGGATAAAAATAAAGGGGTTAGATTTTGGCGAAATTACACCTGATCCATACGATTCTGTAAACAGGAAATGCAGCAACATATATGTTGGGTTACACTATACATTCGTTGTATCTAGAATTGGTGCTAAGACAAATCCCCAGAACATTATTTTGGATGCATTTGTGGATCCTATTATTGGTAGCTGGAGTATTCAGAATACGAAAGATTTCACTCAGAATGCTGTTTCCATCCAACGTTTTCGCTTTTTGGTTTCTTTTACATGGGTTAATTCAAATTTACTAACGACAATGCGTCGTCGGGTTATTCCTCCACCTATTTTGCCTCGCTTGGATGATACAGTATTCTATCCCTTTAGTGCTCCCAAATAATCTCCCAATAGATGATACTGGATAACCTCGTTCCCTATTCAGAAATTTCACAGAAGGTATGAAAAAAGCAAAGCAAAAAAAGAAAAAAAGGAGAAATGAATCAAAAGGAGGATATATAATACTATACTCTGTTCTTATGAATATTTATTCCACTCTTTTGTTTTTGCTCTGTTTATTGTATTGAAATGTGCAAACTAATTTATTTCTTATTTTTATTTTTATTTCTGCTTCCTTTCCTCTTCTTTTTGACTCATGTTTTTTTTTTTGGATTAGTGGGAAAAGCAAAAGGTGATTTAGAAATGCTGCGCAAAAATTGTGGACTTCGACGTGGTGTGTACCACAACGCTCCTAGTGTTTATCCTTTTGTGAAACCTTTTCATGATACCCCTTACGATGAAGATAGAGGGAAACATGATGTAGTAAGAGAACGACACCGTAAAAATAATTGGCCCGAATGGATGGATAATGGATCAGATGCCTGTGGATACGGGATAGGTCTTCATCGTGTGCATCCTCTTTCAAAACTGCGTGGAAATCTTAAAACCAGTCCTTCTCATGTTCCACGTGTTTTGAGTATGATGATTCAAGGTGTTTGGCACAAAAGTGGTGTTAAACTGTATTTTCGTGGCGGAAAGCCCCCGAACCCAAGCAAACATCCATATTTAACAGGAGAACCATGTCCTGTTTATGGATGGAAGGTAACGGATGAATCTGGGATTAGACAGTTTAATATGCCAAGTATGGATCTCACGAAAATGCGGTATAAACCTTACGTCGCTTTACAAGAACGGAAATTAATGGATGTACCTGTTCAAAAACCTATTGGGCAACAATCAACAAAGACAACATCAGAGGCCAAACCCTTAGTTAAACGACTTTTCTTCTGGCAGTAATCATATTATATTATTTATATCATCTCTGAAATTATTATTATTTTTTTACATATTCTCCTATAATTTTTTTTTTTATGGGCTCCTATTATATATATTTATTATTAAATCTTTTTATTATCTTTTTTTCTTTTTCTTTTTGATTGTAAACAATGAACTTTAGTAATGATATTAGATTTACAGTAATGCAAGAACTCTGTGAGACTGTGAATAGATACACAGGGCTTGGTGTACCATCCCATTCTTATGGGAAAATTTCCCCCCGAAGAGCTGCAAGGCAGTTTTTGGGTTCCCTCGTTTTTCAAGATCGTCTAAATTCTTTCTGTGCTGCATTAGTGGGTCGTTTTATAGTGTCAAATGAAATGCTTGTTGTAGTTTCACGTGATGCTATTCAAGGTATTTCCTGTGATGGCTATACACTCCAACCAAAAGGCTCGGTGCCTGGACCCGGTGCGGGGGAAATAACAGGAGTTGCTACATCTGGCAGTTTTGCAACTCTTGGGTACGGCGCTGGTATAGCCAGATATTCGTCACCCTTTCATATTGAAAGGGATATTAAATTTGACGGATGCTTGAATAACATTCTTAGTATTGCAGTTACACCTGATGGGGCATATATGGCAACAGGTGATGGAAATGCACTAGTCACCGTCTGGTCTCGTGACATGAAAGTTATGCATTTTCTCAATGGCCACACCGACTGGGTGCGTTTTGTTAAGTTTTCGAAAGGAGATAACGAGAGATTGCATTTGTTTAGCACTGGAGATGATGGAATGATTTTTCATTGGGACCCATTGGTCGGGGTGATGCTTTCAAGACTAGATTATTCACATGGGCAATGTGTTCATGCTTTTGAAGTTTCATGGAGAACAGATTTTATAGCTATTGCATCTGATAACCCTAGTATTTCATTATATAAATTTCGAGGTCATGTACATATGATAAATTGTAATTCAGATATAAATCAATTTGAACATATCGGGGAAATAACTGATGCCCATCGATTAGTTCCCACCGCAGTTAAATTTTCAAAAGATTCAAAATGGGTTATTAGTGCTGGAGAAGATGAAATAATTGCAGTTTCTTCTGTTGTTGAACTGAGAAGGTTATTTGTGTGCAATGAATTTATAACGAGACGGCATTGTATGACATTTATGAATGCCTTTACTTCCCTCTGTATTCTGGCCTCACCACCTGAATCATCTGTCATTATTATTGCGGCATGTGCCAGTGATGGGACGGTTGTTCAATGGGTTGTTAACCCAACAACTTTAAGATCTAGTTACACCAAAAAAATCCAGCTACATCTTGGGGCGCTCGTGGGTATGGATATTATACATGATGGTCGTCTTGTTAATGGCGGGACGTGACTTTTTTTTTTTTCTCTCTTGCTGTCTGTATTTCTCGCAAACTGTCAATGAATAGTGAATAAAAAAAAAAGAACAAGACAGAACATCAACAAGAATAAAATAATACTATTAATGATATGAGCCCTTCCACTATCCCCTTCTTAAACACCAACAAAAAAAACAGCAGATATACGCAAATGAATAAATAAAAAGTGATTTGATGATATATGTATATGTATTCCTTCCTTCCCATTTTTTTCTGATTTTCTTTTCGCTTCTTAGAATCATGGCGCTCACCTTGACCGATGGTGTAGAGGAAGAGGCAAAACGAATTCTAGCCGCTGAAAATGCTTTTGATACACTTGCATTAAATCCTGTAGATGCAAAAAATGATATGGTTTTAAGGCGACACGAAGAAAAAGTTGCACCTTTTCGACGTTTGGTGAGGAATAGACTGGCGATGGAGGCCAAGGCTCGTTTAGACCACGCTAAAATGATTCTACTAGATGATGCTCTTCGCACAAAGGAGTTGATCCGTTTTAACGAGCAGCAACGGAAAGACCTAAAAGCAAAGGAGGACTTGAGAGCCATTGAAGCGCGGACCAAATTATTGGAATCTCGTGCAGCTGCATTGCTGAGCTGAGTGTATTATTGTTATTAAGATGTGAACACGTTTTTTTATACCTCATTGTATGAACCATTTCTTCGATTTTTCCTTTAATTTTTTGTTTCTGTTCTCTGTTTTTAAATATGCTTTACTACATTAAATGCTCTATTCTTCCTCTTTTTTTTTTAATCTTTGACAGAAGAAAGCCGTAAAGCAAACAAACAAGCAAAGGATATCTGGTGCTAAAGCGAAAAAAGAAAAACCGAAAAAGAATACATACAGAGAAAAGAAAAGATCTATAAACCGTTTGAATATGCAACGCAGTGTGATTCCCGGACACAACAACAACCGCCATCTCACGGTCGAGGAGCTTGAGAACAACATTGGCGGCCTCCCTATAACTGAAAACAAGCTTCAAGAGCTCTTTGATTCTCTTGACACCGAGCATAATGGATACCTTGCTATTGATGACGTCAGGCATTTTTACAAAAGTTTGGAACACTATGGTCTGGAGCCTACTGACGCAGAAATAGTCAATGAGATCAAGAAGTACGCTAAGAGCGACGATAACTTTATGACCTACGAGGAATTTTCCTGCCTCATGTTAAACTTTGCTCAGCGATGAAAAATAAAACATGTGTGAATGATACCACACAAAAGAGAAGAAAAAAAGCTTCTCTGGGATATATATAAAGATGTAAAAACTTGAAGAGCCTCCACCCGTGAATTAGGGAATGTATGGGGAAAAATATATTTGGAACTGAAATGTGAGGAGAACGTAAATTCTCCCCGTCGCTTGGAAAAAAAAAGGCAAGAGGGAGGGATCGAAAAGGAAAGAAAAACCCGAGGCCAGAAAGAAGAGGAAGAAGCAAAATGTTCTGAGGGAATAAATTGAAAACAGAGAAAAGAAAAAGAAAGGAAAATAAAAGAAAATGATTGCTGGATCCGTGTCAACATTGGGAGAAGAGAAGAGGGGGAACGGATACAATGTATGTAGAATATCTCTTCCTTTGTATTCTACAAGAACAACAAGGATAGCAAAGAAAGAAAAAAAATGAAAAGAAGCAAAGCTTCGGGGAGAAAAAGAAAGGTTGCATTTTTGAGTGATATTGCTTTTATTTATTTTTTTCTTCTCTATCTTTGTCTCCTTCAGCAAGCTCCGTTTTTCCTTGGGGATGGGTTTCTCAACGTTTTGATTCTGTGTATGTATGATGAATTAGTGTTTTGTTTTTCTCTCAAACGAGGATTTTGTATGTAAATGCGCACATTTGTACATGTAATATATATATATATATATATATATATATATATTATTTTCTTTGATTCTGCACTTCTAGTTTTCTCTATTAATGTACTGTATAGGAACACTCCATGAAATATGTTCTTTCCTTACAAAATCTGATTTAGTTGAGATGCGGCGGGTGTCCCATCTGACTCACACTGTGGCGTCAATGTTTCTTTCGGAGATAGAATATTATTGGTTGGCTGCTCCTACTATCTATCGAAGGAGTGTGCAGCTTGCTCCTCCTTCTGTAGTTTTGGCCATAACTTTTTTGGAGGACCATCAAAAACTTTTGGTTTTTACTTCAAGTATGGATCGTGAGGATGTGGTGGAATATGTTATTTACATACATGGAGCCAACCTCTCGAACGAATTCTCGAGTCATTATGTGAAAATCCCTGAGATTTGTGGAATGGAGGATTCACAGGTTCGTTTTGAGGGACAGCATTTTTTAGTGTGTAAAACTTTGGATGGAACATTGTTTGTTTTTGATTTTTCGATGGAACTTTTGGTGAATCTTCCTCATGGATGTGAAGATTTCTTTGCGTCACAATCTGGTTCCCATATTGTTGTTATTCGTGATACTTGTATGTACTATTTGGATTCTCGAACCAGTCTACACCTCCGTTCTAGTGACTCTCCGCATGGCTCTCAAAAGGGACATGAGCCTCAGTTATTTCTTGATATTCATCTGCATCCTACTTCCTTCTCCGTTCCTTTTGATGCAAACACCATTTTCTGGAATACGTTTTGCGTGGGAAGAGAGTCTGTTTTACGTGTGCTTGATGACACTTTCTTTGTCCTGGTGGAAGAATATGACGGTTCCAATAGAACCATATCAACGTGGTCTGCCAAAACAACTTCTTTGGCCACTTGTGGAGGTAACAATCATGTGTGCTGCACCTACACAACATCTTCAGGAGAGGAAGAGTATGCTGTGGCTTATTTTACAGAGAGGAAGCTTGTTTTCATACGCCCTCTTTTGAGGAAAGTCATCGTAAGGGAGTTAACAATTCCTTTGTCTCGTGGCGCCATTGTCCAAAGTTTTGAAGTACTTCAACCAGGATCTTCTTTTGCAGTGATATTGCTTTATGAGCAAATTCAGGAGGCAATTTTTTTTACAGTTGACATGAGTCTGGTGCGACATTTTGTAATAGGGAAACCCTCTGCGATAGCCATATACCCTTCTCAGGGACTACTGATTGCCGCCCCACTTCCACATTCAACACTTTCTAGACATCCTCTTTTGGAAGCTGTGGAGAACGGTGTGGGGACCGAGTTTTTTTTCGGAGACGTTGGTTTCTGCAATGCAACAACGCTGGGAGAAAGAAAAAAGGGGTTTGGTGGTGTGGAGATCATCTCATGGATATCGCTTGGTTTGGTTGGTTCCTCTTTTCTATGGACCATATATGCTCTGGTATACAACGGATGGTGGCTGCATTTGCAGATTCTTTTCCGTGGAAAAATAGCTTAAAGTGTTTTTTTTTGTTTAATGAGTTTGTTCGTGTGACGCCGCTGTTTTATAGTTGTATAATTTTACTGTTGAGGGCGTTTCTTGAATGCTCTTCCCCCATTTTTTTGGTTTTTTAAATGCTCTGTTATATATATATATATATATATATATATATATATACAGATGTGTGTAAAATGATTCTGAATTGCAAATACTTACTTACATCGTTCTCTTTATTAGTTTTTATTTTTATTTAATTTTTATATCTATATATATTTTTCTTATTATTATTATTATTATTATTATTTTTTTTTTTTTTTGTGGAATGAGTTCTTTGCGTCCTGGGACAGATGCCATCGTTTGAGGTTTTCTGTGAACAAGAAGCGGTGCGACAGAGACGTAGGGGCGCTGAGGTGCCCACAAAGGCCAACCCGTACGCATACATCCACTGGCGCTGTGAAGCCCGACGGCGCTGGGATTCCGGTGGAATGAAAAATGACCGTTCCATCCTCGCAGAGGAAATAAAGAGTAGCACAAAGGCTGTGGTGGATGCAGTGTCGAAGTCGGACTCTTCGGTGAAGTCCCATACTGTTCCTTTTACATTCAAACTTGAAAGCGAAGTCCGAGCTATTCTTTCGTCTTTGGAATTGTTTTTGCGTTTATATTTCATTGATTCTGGGAACACGACACTACTTACTGCCATTCGAGGCCTTCGCGAGCGAATAGCGGACTTACGAAGTAAAGGCATCTTTGTATATCCACACGGAAAGTACCCAGAGGTGTATATTTTATATGAGTTCTTCTCACTCCGGAGAGTGCTTCAAGGTTGGGGACAATTGAGAGCAAAACATCAGGTCTTGGTCATAGAAACGGCATTGAGGCTTGTAGGAGCTGTGAGATCGCCAGCATACAAGGAGTTAGAGACTATTTTCAGGTTGGCGAAAGAGAGACCACAGACTGTTGCGGAAAATGTGCCTAAGATACTTGCATGTATAGACCGTGCATGTTGTGATACACCGTATGCATTTTCTTCTTCATGCATCAGTGTGATATCATCGCTGCATCCCCAGTACAGAGGACCAAAGGGAATATTACTATCCGAATCCGATACAAGGAATGGTGGTGATATAGTCGTTGTTAATGATAATGGTGATGCGTGCGATGATGATGATGATAACATCACTACCCCGGAGAAGGACCATGTTGCATTGAATCATTCCGTAGAGAAACAACGAAGACTTGAGTCTCATGAAAGAGAAGTAGGAGTTGGGATGGGTCGTCGGAGTGGTGGTGCTTCTTCGGTCCAAGGGCACAGGGCTTGCTGCTCCAAGTATCACGAAGAGTACTCCAGCTCTGAAAGGCGCGCCAGCAAGGAGTGCCAGTTTTGCGTTGTGTGCCACATGATGGAGATGCTATTTAATGGGTACACTAAGAAGTGCTGCTGGGGACATGGTCCGACTGTGGGTCGGATAGCGTTCCATCTCAAGCGTTATCCGCGTGTTTATAATGCCGCCATGCAGCGATTTTCAAAACTGCAAGAAGGTGTTCCATTGCCTTCATGTGAAAGTATACTCTAGAAAAAGGAGACGAAAAGAGGAGTGGAGTGGCGGTGAATGTCGCTGAATTAAAGCGAAGAAAAGAAGAAACAGAGGTGTAGTGGGGTGGGAAAAGTGTGTAAAAAAAACAGAAAAAAAGTTTGCACACGTGTTTCTCTGTATGTGTATGTGTGTGTGTGTGTGTACTTGGGGTGGCCAAGACTTCTTCGCTTTATTCAAAAAATCAGTACGATTTTTGATTAAACCTCAGACCATTCCTCCACTTCCTCCCTTCCTCATTCCTGTTGCTTACATTTCTATCATCACAGCTCATACGCATACTCCCCTTTACTTTCTTTATCTCTCTCTCTCTCTCTCCACGTATATATATATATATATATATATATATATGTTTATTTGTGTGCTTTGATATAATTGTTTATTTTATGTATTGTAAGGTTGGGACAAATGGCTTTTCAAGGTTTCGATAGACATAATAATGTTGCTCCATCTATGGACGTCTTTGTGGGGGACACTCCATCGGTGTATCTCAATAAAATGAATGATACCCAAGCCAAAATTGTTGTCAAATTGGAATGCGAGAACCCCATGGCTTCTGTGAAGGATCGTCTTGCCTACGCTATACTTAGCAAGGCAGAAAGGGATGGAAAAATTGTTCCTGGTAAAAGTGTCATTGTGGAAGCTACCAGTGGTAACACTGGCATTGCTCTTGCTCATCTTGGAGCCATTAAAGGGTACAAGGTAATTATTGTTATGCCAGAGTCTATGTCAACGGAGCGCAGATGCCTATTACGGATTTTTGGAGCAGAACTTATCTTGACACCTGCAGCTTTTGGTATGAAGGGAGCTCTGGCCATGGCAAATCGTATCGCCGCCAATAATCCAGATGCATTTCTTGCTGATCAGTTTTCTACAAAATATAATGCTGAAATTCACGAGGAAACGACGGGACCAGAAATTTGGCGTCAAACGAAGGGCAATGTCGATTGCTTCGTGGCTGGAGTGGGAACGGGTGGAACGTTAACTGGAGTGGCCCGATACCTCAAGTCCGTTGGATGTGGAGCCACAATAGTCGCCGTGGAGCCCGCTGAGTCTCCTGTTCTCTCCGGCGGTAAACCGGGCCCGCACCGAATTCAAGGTATCGGCGCGGGCTTTGTTCCAGAGGCACTTGAGCGGGCGCTGGTGGACGAGGTAATTCCGGTCTCTAGTGATGAGGCCATTGAAACTTCACAGAAACTGCCACGGATGGATGGTGTATTTTGCGGGTTTTCTGGTGGTGCAAACGTTTTTGCTGCTCTGAAAATTGCAAGGCGTCCAGAGATGGCTGGAAAGACGATTGTCACAATAATTCCTTCTTTTGGAGAGCGCTATCTTTCTACCGCACTATACTCTTCTATAAAAGATGAGGTGGCCACTCTGCCTGTGCTTTCAGCATCTGACATTTGATATTACACGTTTGGTTTTATGGATGTATACTTCAACGTGTTCGTGTATTGATGGGCCCACAAGGAGTGTTTCTTTTCTTTTTTTTTTTGTCTTGGCTCTTGTTTTGTTGCTTCTTCTTTTGCAGGGATGGGAGAGAGCTAGGAAAACCAAAAAAAAAAGACACAGAAGGGGGTATGGTAAGAGGGAAAAAAAAAGATGTAGTAAGAGGGAGTAAGAAACTCTTTGAGACTATAAAATTTGATGCACTTTTATTCCCTTCTCTTTTTCTCTTTTCTTTTCTTTTTTTGGTCAGTATCTTGAATATTGTTAATTATTCCTTCTCTTTAAGATCTATGCTTACGTATTTTCAGTACCGGCTGCTTGTATATTTGTATCTATCTGTATATAAGATATGTGTCCATGAGAAATGAAGACCTCTGGACGCTGATATTATTTCCCTCTCCCCTCCACAACTTTTTTTTTGTGCGTTCGGAATTATAATCCAAACTTACGACAACCCGCAGATATATATCTGCGCAGAAGGCAAGGGAAATAGAATAGGAAGTATGTTTGTTATGAAGCGGTGGGGTGTATACCAAAGGAATGTATACAGAGAGAGAGAGAGGCGTGCTGTTGAGTCTTGCAGTTCTGTGCCTTGTGTAGGAGTGGATGGAAGTGTTTCCTTTTTTCCCACTACTTTCTTCTTTTATTACTTCCCCCTTTTTTTATGCTGTTATCTTATTTTCATTTACAGGTTAGTGGGCTTAAATATTTAATTATGAGATACGGAGATGTGTTGTTGCGCCTAAGCGATAGCGAACGCGAGGATCTGCAACTGCTTATTGCCGCCCTAAAGGTTAGCGAATACACGGACGATGTGGACGATATACGACATCCTCACGGCCGCGAGGAACGAATGTATAGGTCGATGCGTGAACTCTTTGATACAACGCTTGGTCTTTGTATTGCATCAGGTAGCGTCTCACGAGAGGTGCGAGAGGAGGTTGCCAAGGGCAATGTAAGTGTGACTTTGATGTCGAGTATTTTAACAAAATTCTTTGAGATTTTTCGACGTCACAAGCGACTCAACCCCTTTACCAACAGAAGTGAGTTCGGGAAGTTGACAATGCTACTTCAGGATGTGCAGAGGCGATCAATCCAAGACCGACTAAATATGCCCCATAGTTTGGTGAATCCAGTTCATACCGTTGGAGGGGAGCTGAGGAGGATTGGGGCGGAAGAGTTGCTTAAAGATCCTGCTGTAGATAAGTATGTGTGCGCTCATGGGGCTCAGAAAACAGCACTGCTTCAGCAACTATTGGATTGTTATGGAAAGGGGGACTATAGACCTACTGTGGAACGTTGTTTGCGGTCTATCGATGACACTGTTCAATTCATTGAAGGAAATATTAAACCGCTTCGTTGGATGCGACGTGTCATCCAAGAGGAGTTTCTTCCATTGGATAGCCGTTCCCCATATAACTTATCTATCCGTGTGGGTGACAAGGGGGCCAAATTTTCTCACGATCATAAGCGTCATTGCCAATATGTCACGGAGTCTTTAGCCCTGTGGGAGATTGTTCAGCGTAATATATTTGATTTCTGGCAAACCTCAGAGGATGACATGGTTATAGATGGTGGCGGCTATTACACCTTTGTAAATACTGGACAAGGGGTTCACCGTATGTGCCAAGCCCCAAAAAGTTACAGCCGCATGTCGAGATGTGTATCTGAGGCCGAGAGGGAAGTAGGTGGATGGGTGGGAATAAAAGTTATTCATCTTGGGGATGCTGATGTTCCAAATCCTTTGGTGTTCATCGACAAGTATACTGTGATTCCTCGTATCGTTCAGCCCATAATGCACACCATCAGGGAGCTAGAAAAGATTTTCTCTTTCAGTTACCCAGAGGATTACCCAGGGCTTCGAAACTTCTTACGAGCAAAATATACCTCATATGAGGCCTTGAGAATGATGATATTGTCTGATTTTTTCCGACACGCATTTGACGGATCTGGCGATGATGGTGGTAACTGCATCGATGGTAGATTGACTTCTGCTTGGAATTGGTGCCACCAACTCGAAAAGAAACCGTATTACGATGCGTTTGTTTTGACAGGGTTCAGTGGGTTTGACTAACCTCACTGGGAGAGAGGGATCTATTCCCTCTTCCCCTGTTGTTTGTTCGTGTGTTTGTTTGTTTATTGCTCATCTCATGATCTCGTTATGATTTCCATGCCCGTACACGGAGGTCTGTTAAGTAGGCAAATCCAAAAATAAAATAAAAAAAAAGGAAATGTATTTGCGCATACACCGAATTATGAGGTGGATAGGTGTACCATTGCTCACAGGTGTGGTGTATCTAAGCAAAATACACAAATATTGGGTTTAATGGCGATGTCCTGAAGGTGAGGATGAGAAAACGGAACGAAACAAAGAAAAAAGCGAAAAAAAAAGGAATAAGGACGAGGGAAAGTACTTCTCTCTCTCTCTATGTATCCCACTCCCTGAGAGAATTGTGGGTTGGGGTGTGTGGGTGTGTGGAGGATGTACGAGAGAGAAAAAAAAAGGACAGGGTGAGGTAAAAGAACATACACAGTTACACCCATATAATTTTTTTTTCCTTATTAAGTTCCAGATATTAAACGCTGTGCTCTTTTTCCCACCCCTTGTTTCTTTGCTTGTTTGTTCTTTATATGCTCTTTTTATTTTTTTATCTATCTCTATCTCTATCTCTTTTTCTTTTCTTCCTCTTTGCCTTGGGGTTTAGTTCTACACTCCTTCGTGCATTTCTCTCTCTCTCTGTGTGCCGTCTACTTTCAGTTGACCCACCCATGATTGACACCTTGTCCATCGTGAGCAATGGGGGCGTTGTTGTTTGGGAGCAAAGCACAGAGAAGCATGGAAGACGATCTATGGTGAACCGTGTTATTCAAGAAGTCCTTCTTGAGGACCGGGCAGGTGTACCGGAGCTGATAATTGGTGACCACAAGATTCGTTGGGCTCTGGAGAATGACGCCCAGTTCTTTGTGGTCTGCATTTACCCAAAGTTTATTACATACACACACATTTCTGACTTTTTGCGTGATATTGTGAAGACCTTCGCGAGGAAGTATGGCCGGGTTCAGGACAGGTTGTTTGCGGAGTATGACTTTTCAACGGACTACGCGGAGAGCCTGGCGAGACTGGACGCCGGTGGCGGGAGTGGTGCCGGTCCGATTGAAACCTCCGTTCCCAGCAACACCAGCGAGCATGGTGATGGTGATGGCGATAACGATAACGATAGCAATAACAATGATGATAACGGTCATGATGATGTTAAGGAGGTCGGGGCCGCAACGAACCGAGGGGGCAATGTGATTGTCACAAAAAGTGGTCATGTCATTGGGCGGAAGGGGGCGAAGGTGGCAGTAACCACCAGCAAACAAGCCGTTGCAGGAAAAACACAAAGGAAAAGCAAACCTGTAAAGCAGGCAACACATTGGGACGAGCCCTCAGTGGATCCTGCGGTTAATGACCAGAGTGTCCAGCAAAAGGCTCCAACAACAGAGGAATTGGCAGCACGGGCGGATATACAGCGCGCTTCGTTCCTTAAACGATTACCAAACGGGAATGTTGCACCAATGCGAGAGGCCGTGTGGGAAAACCAGCCACGGGGACGCTTGGCCAACTGGCTACGCTCATATGTGGGAAAACGAGAACTGGATAGTCAAGACTTCCAACGCGTCATTCCCAGCTTGCGGGAAAAATTAATTGCCAAGAATGTTGCCGTTGAGGTGGCAGAGCACGTATGTAGATCTGTAGAAACTTCATTAGAAGGAGTAAAGTTGGGTACATTTGATTCCCTTCATCAGTCTATTGAAACGGCCATGATATCGGCTCTTCGGCGTATATTGCAACCGAAACACGAGGTGAATATATTGCGCGCTGTGGCCTCCGCTCAATCCCGAAAGAAGCCATATTCCATAGTTCTGTGTGGTGTAAATGGTGTAGGCAAATCAACTACCCTTGCAAAAATTGCCTATTGGCTCCAGCAAAATGGTCATAGTATAATGATTGCTGCAGGAGATACATTTCGACATGGTGCTGTAGAGCAGTTGGAGGTACATGGTCGTTGCTTGGGTGTTCCGGTTTTTCAAATGGGATATGGCACGGATCCATCTGCGGTTGCTGCTGCAGCCATTGCACAGGCCACTCGTCAACAACACGATGTAGTAATGATAGATACAGCAGGTAGGATGCAAGATCACGAATCACGTATGCGAGCACTCGCAAAACTTATTCATGACAACCAACCTGATCTGGTTCTCTTTGTAGGTGAGGCTTTGGTAGGAAATAGTGGTGTAGATCAACTTCGAAGGTTTAACCAGTGTCTCGTTGATTTTGCTCCTGTTGGAACGGAACCACGTGGTATTGACGGAATCGTTCTTACCAAGTTTGATACTATTGACGATAAGGTTGGTGCGGCGCTGTCAATGGTGTATGAACTGGGCCAGCCAATTGTGTTTGTTGGTTCCGGCCAGACTTATCAAGACCTAAAAGTTATGCAGCCTGATGTTGTTGTTAGTGCATTAATGGAGTAGTTTGGTACAATAAGCAAGCCGCTGCATATGGTGAACAATTTTCCTTCTTTTTTTCTTTTGGGTCACAGAGTAGATAAAGTAGACGTATCTACTTACATGTATGAGAGAGTCTTTGTGCGTGTCTTTCTGTCAGTGAGTCTAGGATGGGTGATTGTAACCAATGTTCTGTTTTTGTTACTTCTTGTTGAAACCTCTTTCTCCCATTGTTTTTTTTTGTTGTCATTGTTTTTGTTGTTGACATGCTTTCTTGGGTTGTATATGTATGTAATTCTTATTTACCTTTGTGTATATTTAATTTTTCTTTTCCTTCATTTCACTGGATTACTGTTTTTTTCGTTTTTGTGCTTATTCTCTGTTCATCTGTTAGTGTGTGCGCTCTGCATGCTTTTATAGGACAGAGAAGGAGGAAGAGCAAAAAACAATATCCCACAGAAAGAGGAAAAGTAAGGGTCCGTCCGTGTCTGTGTGTCTGTGAGGGGTACGGTTGAACTTGACGAGGATGGACTCATCATCATTGCTGTCGGCAGGACGAATAGGACATAAGAAGACCCCGTCAATGGATCGGGTGCGCTACTATTATGAGGATGGTAGAGGGAATAAGGTGTGGGTGCAGAACCTCATTTTAGATTATGACGCCAGGCGCTGGGATCAAAACACCCCAAGCGGCTCTAGTGGAAAATGTAGTCATGAGGATCCCTACAGTATGTTGCATCGTCCTCGGATGCGTAGACAAGGTTCGTCGTGTTGCAAGAGCTCGAGCGCTGTGAACAGGGCAGCTTGCTGTGGGGAGACACCGCACATAAAAACTGTTCCAAGGAAGGATCTCCATAGAATTTATGAGACCACTTTCATGCGGTGCTCATGCCCATGCCATATGCGCTCTCTCCCAAGCGACAGGACTACCGACGGCTCTGATGTGTTGAGTACAGACTTAAAATGGACATTTCTTACAGAATCATCACTTAGGGGTTTGATTCACACTGTGGAGGACGCGGAGTTTGTCTTGGAGAAGCTTCGAAATGAGGAGCACATACTCCACAGGGCTTACATGCCGCGGAAATGACTGATGATGATGATGATGGTAATGATGATGTGTGTTTGTCTTTGTGTCTGTGTGCGTG
The DNA here is from genome assembly GCA_036321185.1 of Trypanosoma lewisi. NCBI lineage: Eukaryota > Euglenozoa > Kinetoplastea > Trypanosomatida > Trypanosomatidae > Trypanosoma > Trypanosoma lewisi. Next base: position 136,512 of record JAWVMQ010000070.1, on the reverse strand, counting down.
TGAGGTGAGGGGATCTGTTTTGCCATTTTCATTCTTTCCTGTTTCATTCCCCTCCGAAACCGAACAGAACACACACACACACACACACACACACCCAAAAAAATAAAATGGAATGAATTATAACTCTTTGCTTCCTTGTGCTTTCTTTTGTGCAATTCTCGGTTACAACGTTGCTCTTTTTTTTCCTTTCTTCTTCATGTGATATCTGTAATTCATGTGTCAGATTTTTTGTCCCTATTTTCTGTTTTTCTTGTTCCTTTACGATTGCGACTCAACGGGGGATTATATTCCACATAACCCTCCCTCTGCATTTTCTCTTTTCCTTTCTCCTTTTCCTTTCTCCTTTTCCTTCTTTTTGCTGCGGCTGTTGCCGACGGCGGCTAGCCGACTGGCGGGCACGGTCCACCATTGTTGGGATGCTGCGGCGGGTTTCTCTGTTCCACCGCCACGGCGGACTGGGGGCGGTTGGGCGGACGGTGGCGGCGCTGAAGGGCGTGCGGCTCCCGCGGGACGACGGCATCAGCGACGGGCTGAAGGGCTTCGGCGACTACGGCGGGTCGATCGCTGCCTTCGTGAGGCCGGAGGGCGAGGAGGGGGAGGGCGGCGGGAGGGCGAGGGGGGTGGCTGACGGTGGCCGCCCTCTCCCCTGCGGCGATGGGCCCGCCGTCCAGGAGTTCGGGGCGCGGCGCGCGGCGGACATCGCCCTCGGCGAGAGGCTGCCGTCACCGCAGGAGCTCAAGCTGGGGCAGGCGTCAGGGAAACAGGAGCAAAAGAGGCCACTGCGATCCGCGGCGGGGAATTCACCGTCGTCATCTCTCCCACGAAGACTCACCACCCCCAAGACGACTAGTGCATTGCCAAAAAAAATGACAGGTGGTGCGAGGGATTCCGCCACCACACCAAACGAAAAAGCCAAAACACAATCAGTAGAAACGAAAGAGACGAGTACAAATCAACAGGTACAAGCGCGCGCAAAAGAAGCCGAAGATTATTATCGAACCCTTCCACGTAACGCTATTTCAAAAGAGGAAATGTGGAACCGCATCTCTTTGGCAACTGCAGACAAGGCAGAACGTTTCTCTTCTGTACTTAAGGCTTCAGAAGCAGACTATTTGAAAATGGAAGAGGAGTTAAAGGAACATGATCTTTTTCATTATCGTATGGGGGAGATTGCCTACCCAGATACCGACACTCGGCGGAATTACTACGCCATGTGGCAACTTGCCATGTCCCTCAATAAGGCTCGTTGGACGATGCTGGATGTACATTCACAACGAGGCGTCAAAACTACAGGAGCTGGTATAAAGCTCTTATTTTGGAAGGAATCCGTGAATCAAATCATAGAAAGACGACAAATGACAGTAGGTCAATTTACAGACTCTCACCCTGTCTTGCGACCGTTTGCGGTTGCTGTAGAACAGAATCCACACATGACCAAGGCATTTGTACGAGGCTTTACCGATGCAAGACTTCGTGTTCTTCAGCAACCAGGGAACATGAAACAGTTATTTG